>JAUTXW010000369.1:0-198064 GCA_030620095.1 Kuschelorhynchus macadamiae
TTCTATCTTTGAATATTTTTTACGTAAAAAAAGATACTACTTCTGGTTCACATTGATTAGGCTATTAGTTTTTGAGAAAATTGCAATTTATTCCGTCGACGCCGTTATTTACCCCTTTAAGAATACATAGGTAAGCAGTAAATATTTTGTCGTTTGATATTTTTTTGGAGAGTCCTTAGTGTCGAAAACAGAGGGTGATAGAAATGCTTTTCGAAAAACAAGAATAATACAAACTATTTTATTATCGAAATATTCATTAATTTAATTTTCGTATTACTTCACAAAAATTGTTGAAAATGACCACCATCTGCTAGGATACATGAATCTAGTCTTCGCCTCATTGACTGACGAACTCTTTCAAATATGGTAGGGGTATTCCTTATCGCATTGCAACCTGCAATTATACGATTTCTTAAATCGTCCACATTTTCCACTGGTGTGACATAAACTAATGACTTTAGATGACCCCATAGAAAATAATCTAAAGGGTTTAAGTCCGGAGACCGAGCAGGCCATAAGTGAGGTCCACCCCGACCAATCCAGCGGTCTCCATATGTTGCTGTTAACCACTCACGAGCTGCCATACTAAAATGCGTTGGCGCACCATCGTGCATAAACCACATTGCATCTCGCGTTGCCAATAGTACATCCTCAAGGAAGTTAGGTAGGGTTTCTTCCAAGAAGTTTCGATAAACCTCGCCGGTGAGTCTTTCTGGTAGGAATACTGGTCCAATCAGCCAGTCGCCAATAATTCCCATCCAAACGTTTAAAGAAAACTGATGCTGAAAACGATCTTCACGTATCTCATGCGGATTTTCGTCAGTCCATACATGATTGTTATGAAAATTCATGATTGCATTTTTTGAGAAATGCGCTTCATCGTTAAAAAGAATCAACGACAGCAGCTGAGGGATTTGAACCAATAGCTGCAAAAGCCGTTTTTTAGTGCCTGAACTCGTTGTATGTGGTATGGATACAAAAAATTGTCTTTAAGAATTGTCCACACAGTTTTATTACTGATATTCAACGCACCTGCAATTTTTCTAGTGGAAGTACCTGGATCTTCCTCTATTATATGCAAAACATTTTCTTCGATTTCCATTGTTCTTGCTGTCACGGGTCTTCCCGGTCCTCTATTTTGTTTCAATGTGCCTGTCTCATGAAGTCGTTGATGTATCCTCTGGAACATTCTGCTGTCAGGAGCATTACGGTTAGGATATCGTTCAATGTACAACCTCCTAGCCTCTAAAGCATTACCATTCGCAAGTCCATATAAGAAATGCATATCAGTCATTTCAGCGTTCGTATAGCATGATGAAAAACTTCACTAGCAAAAAGAATGAAGATTCATATTTAAACTAACTTTGCTTCCGATATCTGCACCAGTCTGCTATGATTTGAAAATATTATTCTATCGGAATGTTAATAAAAGATAAAAACGTATTTTATTTTTTAATTTCCGACTGATTTATTATTGACAAATAATGACACTATGTCAAAGTCACTTAACTATGAAATAATACCCGGTATTCACGATAAAGGCAATGGTACATAGACCACGTTAAGCAAATAAAACTAATTTCAGATTTTTTGGCACTTAGCCCGTTATTTACTTCAAGTCTTCAATTACTTTTCTTCGTTGATCTCTAGAATGAATATCTTTTTAACGCACATTTAATTTTTCATTTAGATGAGATCTACCCAACACATACTTACTAACTGTAAATTTCTCAGCAGATAAATACAATTTTCTCGAAAACGATTAGCCCAATGAATATCAAGAGTATCTTTTTCACGTAAAAATTCTTCAAGTGTCTAATCATCAACAAATTGGGTTTATTTTTACCCCTAACCACTTAAGTATGATACGCCTCCGATAATTTTTTTTTTGGGAATTCTCAGCTCAGAATCTAATTTGGCGTCAAAAGTTTATGCAGTATCCCAAATTTCAATATTTCACGGTGAGAGGTTTCAATAATTTTGAGGAAAACCCGTCTTTAGGGTGCCGATGCATCACTGTAGAAAATTGCGATTTTCTCGAAAACTACTATCACTATTGATATGAACTAAGAGTACCTTTTTTACGTAAAAAACCTCCAGGTATCATATCAGGATATCAGAATGTAAAGTAAGCATGACATAAAAAATGGGGTTGTTTTTACCCTCAACCCCCCCGGTATGATACACCCCTGATTAAAATTTTGAAACTCTGGGCTCAAATTCTGAATCAGCATTCAAAGTTTGTACGATGTACCAACTTTCATGATTTTTGTATGAACGGTTTCGGAAATATGGAGGAAAAACCGTCTTCAGGGTGCCCAATTTGAAGGGGCGTAGCTCCCTTAGGAAGCATTTTTGACAAATGTTTGTAATAACTTTTTTTCATAAAAATATCTTATGAATCACCCTACGAATTTTTTACCAATGTTTAGGAAACTCCCTGTATATATATATATATATATGGGCTAAAATGCTGTGATATGGGTTAAATCCGTAACTAATTAGCTGAAATTGCTGGCCAAAATAACTGTTCTACAGTATAAAGATGAAAATATAGCTAAAGTGGGGAATAATAATTTAGGCATAATGGGGTAAAAATGGCTAATTGGGAATTATACGTCTCTATCTTTTGATTTTATTGTTGGGTTTATTGCAACTTTTTCACTTTAAAATTAAAGTTTTTTAGCTGAATCCTGACTTGTTTTTTAACCGAATTTTGGGTAATCTTTTTTCCGAAATTTAGCTAAATAATTTCAAGTAGACGTTTTCTTTTTCTATAATATCTACTGGAACATGCAAACTTTTTATTAAATATTTTATATGATAAATAATTTATATTTCGTTTTTCTAAACAAATTTCAGTGAGGTTTAAGTATATTTTTATAGGTTATAAACATAAATTTGAAGAAGTGGCTTTTTGGCATTATTATAGCTAAAATAAGCGAAATAAACCTTCCCCCAATTTTTGTATAATTTTTAAACAAGCTAATTTCTGCTACTTGGGAGGAAACCGTTTCTGTGCAGATATGTCGATGACAATTTTGTAATAAGGCAACATTAAAGAGGAAATTTTAACTATATTCTTAGGTCAAGTAAACCAACAATATTCTAATATAAAATTTACTATGAAAAATGAGCCCATTCCATTCCTTGATGTGCGAATAAAAAAGAAAGAAAACGGCACCCTACAGAATTCGGTTTACAGAAAACGAGGGATATTTAAATTTAGTTACCATCATCAATTTTAGAAACAATCCCTTATCAGTTCATTAGCACTTTCAGTTAGATATGGCAATAATCCCAGTATTGAATAGTCAACCAAACATTTTGCCCCCTCCCCTCTTCAGGTTTCGAGAAAGGGTCCCCTATGTACAGAAAATAAATGACTAAAAAATATATATAACCCCCTACCCTCTGCAGGATTCGACATCGACAAATGACTCCTCCTTATATGCAGTACAGAAAATAATTGATGACTAAAAAAAAGTCGTCCGTAGTTTTGCATTATCCTTTTATACCTCAAAATACCCCGCAGTACAGTAGTTCCACCACTGTTATAGTCAACCATCAAGTAGAGCAGTTTTACCTTTTGATTGCAAATAAATTCGATACGCGAAACATGAAAACGTTGTATTTTTAGTTTTAAAACTTGAATATTATATTGTAAATAGAATAGACTTCTATCATTTTCGGCCTATCGCAAAATTTTAAGAAGTTTAATACTTTAATTCTATTATTTTGAAAATAGATAAAAACTGAAAAAAGGGCCAATATATTCGAAACATTGCGATATAGACGTAAGCTAATATATATCGTTGAACTCGGCTTTAAACGCACATTCAAAATATGTGATAATATTACGTGTCTCCTATTTAAAATAAGAAAGTTCATGTCAGTCCAGTCATGAACAATTTCAAAAGAAACCCACTATCTTTACTTAAACTATCTTCTAAGGTTCTCCGGGTAATGAGGATAGGGTATCTCCTATACATGATGTCTGATTAAAAACTCCTGCCATAAGAGGCACTGTATTTCTATTAATTATTATTAATGTATTGGTTTACGGATGTATTTCTATGAAAATTGGCAATATATGTTCTTTTTGCTTCACTGGCCTTTTCTTGACACTTATAATTCAGTGTTACAAACTGTAGTTTTTTATTTAACGAATATCTAATTAAGGCAAATTATTATAATATCTACTAATACGTCATTACAATCATTACAGTGATTTTGAAGTAGGGTGATCATCTGCATCACCTACATTTCATATGTATATGAATATATTCAATTAAATAGGTAGCAAAAAAATTCCGTTTTTTTGTATGACTGCTCCAACCGTTCAGGTTCTATAGTGGCTCAAAGAAGCAAAAATGTCAATTTTCAAACATCAATAAACAAAAAACAGTTGAAGATAGACATATAGCACCCTTATTAAAAAAACACTTAGAATTGACCATAGAATCCAAAAATGTAATAATATATAGAATGTTCCGTTTAAAAAATGCAACATCTTTGGCGTAAGTCTTTTGTTCCTCGTTCAATTATTTTTTTGTTACGATTTTCGAATTCTCCGAGCTAAAATACATCGATTGGCTATGTTGAATTTCTTGAGAAATACGGGGGAAGTCAAAAAAATACCGTTTTCCTCCGCAATAGAACACCGTGTAGATAACCACTGCACGTAGAAGAAAAATCAGAAGCAGTTCACGTAAATGCATATAGTTAATGTTGCTAGATTCCTGCACTGTCAAGAATGAAAAGGTTAAGATTCGTTGAGAAGAGAAACTTTGTTGAAGTACTATTAGCAAAATTAATTTGTTCACCAAATGCAAAAGATGCAATGCTGACGTTTCGTCCCTGCCACCATTTTTACTAACCAAATATCATCCGATTTTTATAACAGATTCTAAAAACCAGTACGTTCCCCGTTAAATTATTAATAATAAACTATACTTACCAGATCTTTAATTTCTTTGGACGTTGTCGATAATTCTACTGCAGACAAGTAAGATTCGGTGAAACTTAATACGAAGGTTCTAAGTATTGCAGCTGCTGCCATATAAGGGAAAAGACGCCATCTCTAAAAAAATGAATAATATCTAGGGAGAACATTTTATCATTAACTTTTGACAATTTATATGAATTGAAATATTCAAGATTATCATAAATTCCAATTTTAATATAACAATAACAGTTGCCTGCCTTTCTTGTTTTTTTACACATTTTAATTATTAAGATCTAATCATACTTTTATAGAGCGAGACAGGTTTAACATCTTAAATATTATTGACTGAGACTTTGAGTTGGTTTTATGATTTGATCATATTTAAAGTCTCTTAAAGTAAAATGATTTTTAATTCAATTTCTCATTATTCCACTGATGCAGTATCAATTGCCTTTGCCAAATCAAATATTGCAAGCTTGTCAGCTTAAATACCACATTCTCTTGTAAAACCAAATTGGTTTCTAGTGTATCTTAACTATAAGGATCTTAAAAACATATACATACATGTAACTGATATTCCACAAGCGGCCACTCGTTTTTTGTGTTTCCACCATCTCCATTTGGCCCAAATTGTTTCCTTAATGCGGCGTATCTTAAAGCTATCGTCACAGCACAAATTATATTGTTTGAACTTTCTTGCATGATACCTACTCTTCCCGTAGATAGGTTTTCAAGGGCAGCCCCTAATATCCTCCCGGGATCGGAAAAACTGCTTTCGTAGTCTCCTTCTGGAGTTACATCCGCTGTTCTGTTTAATAAGTTTTCCCTGGGTATTCTGTAGTCTCTAAACATTATAAACCTTAAAAAAAAAAGAAGAAATTGATAAACTGATATGAAATAGTTTTTTATAGGTAAATACTTAGAATAAGAATTAAATTAGAGATTACAACTCATTCATAAATCACGTTAGGGATATGCGCCAACATGGTTGGGGGGGGGCATGCCCAAGCCGTGGCCATTTGTTCACGATTATATGAACCAATTTTTAAGGAAATAAAACGTGAAAAAATTATCCTTCCGGGGATAATCCTCACGTTTGTCCATTACCGTGGCCGGTCTTTTTGTATAGCTAAAAAATGCCTTAGTGATTAACTTTAATTTTATTTAGTTTTCCACAAAAATTACGTCTGATATAAAAAAATCGTAAAATATTGGTATGAATTCAATATAAACAAAATGACGACCTATTAAAATATTTGATTACGAAAATGAAGAAATGGGTCTGTTCATTATCGTTGACAAAAAAAAATTCTTACTCGATTAACTTCAATTTTATTTAGTTTTTCACAAAAATCTAAACAACTATCTAAAATCAAACCATTAAGTTAAGTAACTTTAAAAGGAAAAGTTTTGTTTGCCTTATGTCACTATCATTTTGTAATTGTGACATTTAGAAAAATTATTTATTCAGTTGTTGAAAATGTCATCTTAAACCTGTAACTGTCAAGTTAGACCTTGTCTAAAGTTAAACTTCTTTAGTGAATACGGGTGTAAGAGTTTTAAACTAAAATCAATCTTTTAATGCTTTTATTGGCTCCTATTCGTCTGATTGTATGTCTGGTTCAAATCTTGTAATGGATTTTTCAGCACAGACATGCATAAACTTTCGGATATAAAAAATCCGAATTTTTTTAGTCAACGTTTAGAAACCCAAAATGGCGGCGCCAATACGGCCGACGAATTTTGTTACTTGTGTAGCCAAAACTGAAAATCAGTGCCTAGGAAAATTTAAAAGTGTCAGCATGTCGGACGGATGATTTTAACATTTGTGGGGATTATTTAAGAATGCACAACAACATTCAAAATGGTGGCGCCAATATAGCGAATGAATTTTATCATTTGTATAGATTCGGCTGAAATATCAGTATCTAGAAGTATTTAAGAATAAAAGTTATGAAATTTTAGTCAATATTTGAGAATTAAAAATGGCGGCATCGCCATAGCAGACTAATTTTAAATTTTTTGCAGATTTGATTAAAATTCGGCATTTAGGGGTATCTAAGACTGCACATCATGAATTTTTGTCAACATTTTAAAAATTCAAGATTGTAATGCCAACATGGCGGAATTTCAACATTTGTGTAGATTTGGCTGAAAGAAAGTAGGAATCTGGGGGTATTTGAAAATACATTTCATACATTTTTAGTAAATATTTAAAAAACGAGAGTAGGAACGCCTAGAATGCGAGCAAATTTTAATATTTATACAGATTTCATACATTTTTAGTAATAAATAATTAAAATGGGAATGTCATCAATCAGTCAATCAATCCGATAAGTATTTTTTTCAGATATTTTTAAACATTTAATTAGAACCCCGTTTTGTAAACCCATTTTGAATTTGTCTCCACATTTTTACCAGTTCATCCCTATATAATATTTGATTTTTGAGCATCTAGTAGCATGTAGTAGCATCGACACACAATATTTTTTAGGCTACCATTTTCGATTTGTAGTAAAACTTATCAGTTGATGGACATGCCTAATTTTTCTGCAAAAATTTGGATAAAATGGATAAGCAGTTTCTTCGTAATATTTTTTTAACATTTCAATAAACCGCCATCTTAATCAGCTATATTATATTGGATTTTTACCAAAATATTACCACGTCATCATCATATGACTCTTAATTTTAACCAAAACATGAAGTAAATAGGACAAGCAGTTTTTGCGAGGAAAGTAAAAAAAAGCGAGCGCTATTAGATACGAATAGAATAGGCAATTGTCATATTGTTTTTCCATGTTAATAGCTAAAATTTTAAAATAAATATTTTTTTAGTTTTCAATATTTATATAAATCTTAAATTCTAACCAGTTTAGAACATGTTTACGAACACATTTTCACACACAAATCATCCGAAACTTTATTATTTCCCCAGATTTCATCCAAAATCTAGTGATTTTCGAAATAGCAGTACATTTTTTTGAGCGTGAGAAGCTCTTCGACTATTTTAATATAGTATAGTTATATTCTACAATTATTTTAATTCTCTGATAGGAAAAACTATTGTAGTCTTCAAAAAAATCACCTCAGTCTTTTTTTGCATCATTTTGCTTCTGAAGATTCTCACATGACCCCCGACGAAATAAACGTTCTATTATACTGAACCGGATTGGTCAATACGTCATGTGACCCAAAATAAGTGAATAAAGTATCTCCCATTACACATGTCTCCTGGAAAAAGAAATCTTGCTGTTTATTTAGTGATTAAAAGAAAATTCCAAACTTAAACGGCCATTTTTTTACAAACTCACATTGCCGCACCATAGTTAGGTCAACTAAAGCTCCTAGTTTCGCAAAGTCCAAGATAACGTAAATAAAACTTATTTATTAAATATTTAAAAATTAATGTTCTTCTAATGTCACCGTACCTTTAAAACGCTGCTTCTTGAAGTAAGGCAACATATAATTAGAAGATTTGAGCCATATCAACAAATACACAATAATACATTAAAACACATGCAGTAGTGACATTAAGAAAAGCTTGGTCTCTAATAAAATATTTTTTTGCAAATTAATTTCTTTAATGTTAAAATTTATTATAGTTCCACGACCCCCTATTGGTTTTTAAGCCACGCCGGTCACGTGACCTTGTAACAATGTTTACTGTAGACTATTATACTTTTTTACTATAAGGATCCCTTGTCAATGAAAGTGGGATGGTCTAATACCACAGTGGGATGGTCTAATACCACAGTGGGATGGTCTAATACGTGGAGTTGTCGATCGAGTTTGCCATAGCTAACTGAAACTCTTGTTACTGGTGAAATCTGATCCGAGACTTTGGGTATTTTAGTTTTTATTTTACTATTTTGCAATAATAATTTCTTTATACTGCTTAGAAACTAATACTGGAAATACATTACTATTCTTTACAAGAAAATTTTATTGCATCATGTTTAAACATATTCACCGTAATATAAGTTGGTATAAACATTGGTGTTCCTGGCTAGGCTTGGCATCGTCGTACGATCGACCTTATACTGTGAGGTAATCTTGGCAGTGGCTAAATATGTAAATAATGAACTCTATTTTTATTCTTCCTCTAGTTAAATACTACGGCTCAAATTAAAAGACTGCAGACGGGTGATACAGAAGACATATAACAGGCCGCCATTTTTTTAGTTTTAGACATATAATGCGATGTGTTAAATTTATGAAAAAGCAATTAAAAACTACTTTCCGTTTTACTGGAAGTGACTGCTTTTTTGTTTTAAATAGGACTCTGTATATTTTTATAGCCTATCCTTTTAATATTAGCTTCTGAATAATATTCAAGTTTACTTTTGTTTTCAAAATGGCGGCTAAAGAGCCTTTCTCAGAAAATTAAACTAGGCCGGTGTATGAAGAAAATACAGGCACTTTTATAAAATACTTGTTTTAATTAATCTAAAATAGACTTCTTCGTTAATACTTTGATCTAACAATCGTTTTCGATAAATATAGATTTCTTCCCTTATTTATTAAAATTATTTTATTAAAAGAGCAATTTAGTCCAATATTTTCAAAACAGATCGCTTAAACCCTTGAAAAGGCTAATTCATGTGTTCAAAAACTATGAAGATTTCATTCGAATTATACGAGACATCGTTCTTGAAAAAGATGACATCATAACAAGCCTAGATGTCAAATCATTGTATCCTAATTCCCATCGATGAAGCTTTGAACCAAATTGCTGTGAACGAGGATTTCTTTTCCCATATAATACAAATATCAGAGCACCGTCTTAAAAATACTTCCACTCATTTAACGAGCAAATGTACAAACAAGTAGACAGTGCTCGAATAGGGTCCTTGCTATCACCAGTATTGGTTAATCTATTTTTCATATACTTCGAAAAAGAGGAAAGCAAATCTGAAGCCCAAATTATGAATTAGTTATGTAGATGACATTTATTATATGGCAACATGTTCATACAGAACTCAACAATTTTCTAACTCACGTAAATTCAGTTCATCACAGAATACCATTTGCTCTAGAGTTAGAGGGTGCGGAGAAAACCCTTTTCCAACATGGAAATTTTTTCAGTTTATTTTAAGAAACCCGCACTATTCTGTCCATTTCATTTCCATTGGATTAACCTTTAACCCCTTTTTACTAATTATCGAGGTGCGACTGTTGAGCTCTCCGCTGCTACGTGACAGTGTTGATTATGTTGTGAGACTAAACACTCGCTCTCTCGCCCGTCGTATAAGTTTCGTTTACGCCAAGTTTGCCGTGCTATGTAGAAAGAAAAGAATCACGTGTCCGCCCTTTAGCGGGCTCATGTAAACGCATGGACATAAATTATTCTGCTTTATGATACTTGGTTAGCCAAGTGACAGCTAAACTTGGTTTACTGGCAATACTGGTTTTATAAACTGCAAGTAATTGAGAGGAGTAATACTAGAAGTAGTGTTTTACTTTATTAACTGATTTGTGATTTAACCAAAATGTGACCTAATACATCGGGTGCTTTAAAGAAAAACGGATGCACAAATCGCATATAAGTAGTTTTACCATATGTAAAAGGTACCAGAGAGAATTGGCAGAATTCTTAGAAAATATATGTACACACAATACATAAGCCACAAACAACCAGGAACTAGGAAATCCAAAAGACAAAACAAATTGGAAAACCACCAGCAAGAATAGAAAAAATTCAGCATCAGAAATAAACAGGCTAACTTGGCCTTATTTCTACTTAATCAGAAAACAGGTCACAAAATATACTTTGATGGGTGTAAAATATTGCTTATATATAGAGCACTATAAGACTAAAATAATCGGAGAACCCATAGAACTAGAAAAATAACCTGAATCATTAAAACTATCAAGAGTATAGAAGAAAATAATCGATAGACCTAAAACAACAAAAAATCCAACGGAATCTGTGCAACAACAGTAACATCCGGAAAATGAAATAATGATGAACGACCGTTTAGATATAATCTCCGGCCACGGATGGGGGTATAAAAGGAAGTCACTAACACCTCAGTCATCAATCGAGCGCAAAACACAACGTTTCAAAAAATGCCAAATGCGATTTTGGTGAAACCTCAGCAAAACTGTTTATTTCTGAACGAATGTACAGGGTGGCCCACATAAGATGACCCACTACCTTATCTCAGAATCTGTACGAGATAGGGAAAAAAGTTTTATACAAAAGATTCTTAGGTTTATCTAGATTTTTTAAATATTATATTTTTATATATATAGGGTGTGTCATTTTGCGTTGACAGATGTCAACTTTGTTATTTTAAATGGAACACCCTGTATATTATTATGGATTTGAATAGCTCTCTTAGAGACGATTTCAACGATGTTTTATAAGATGGGTCTACGAGGCACCGTTTCGGAGATATTTACGATTATCTTCAATTTTTGACATACTTTCAACTTGTTGTATCTCTGGTATTTATCAACTTTTTTGTTTCATTTTTGTGCAGGAAAAAACATAATTTTATGCTTTATTGGACGAGTAGGTAAAAATATTGAAATTGAAAAAAAATGTTACAGTGTTGTCACGTTTTGCGTACCATCAGTTTTCTCAAGATTTTTAAATGCAACCCCCTATATTTTATAACGGATTTAAATAGAGCATCGAAAGACGATTTCAACGATATATTATAACATAGGTTTACAAGTCACGGTTCCCGAGTTTTGGGGATTTTCTTCAGGAATCAATTTTAATATTAAACAATTTTTACTAAAACATAATATAAACTATTAAACGTGACATGACATGAACGAAGAAAACAAAATTAATATTATATGATAAAGAATATCTAAATTAGATTTTATAATTGCTTTGAATAATTATTACCACGCCGTTTTCCAGATCAAACGTAAAACTCTCTAAAAATCAGTTAAATACATAATGTGTATTTTTGTTAAAATAGTGTGAATCTATTTAAAAATAGTTCTTTATGTTTCCTTCCCATATACTAAATAAGCCTTATCAATGTTATGATTAGCGATTACCGAAACAGACGGCCAAGGCGACTGTGTCGATAATGGTGCCGCAAAATGTCTTTGCTTACTAATCATTTTTGTTGTTTCGTTTTTATATAGAGCGTCTGAAAGTCAGTCGAGTAATAAACGTCATCAAGCTAAGTATTGGCTTCGTGTTTTTTCTCTCACAATTATTTACCAACCTTTCCACAACCCTATCAACAATTTTAAGTAGGCTGTGCTTCAAAACCATGGAAACAAACGAAATATTATTTGCATGAAATTTGACAGCTTGGTTGCATTTCTTGATTAAATTAGTAAATTTAAGAAATAATTATGTCGAACTACACTATTCAACAACGTTTAAATTTATATGAGTGCTTCATTAGAAACAATAAGAGTCTCGCACTAGCGTTAAGGGAGTATAGAAGACTGTATCCAAATAGCAGAATTCCAAGTAAGAACATCTTCGTAAGAATTACACGAGATCTGGAAAATGGCGTTGTGATAAACAATAAAAGAAACCGGCCTAGGACAGTTCTTACAGAAGAAAATCAACTTTATGTTCTTTTATATTTTGAGGAAAGCAATGAAAATTCCCAAAGGGATGCCGCACGGGACATACCGCATATTAGCCGAGCAAGTATTCAGAGAACACTTAATATCAACAATTACCATCCTTTCAAATTCACTCCGGTACAAGAGCTATTTATAGCTGATTTTGACAACATAGCCACTTTGATCAACCGGTTTTTGACAAAATTCTTTTCACTGACGAAGCAATTTTCAACACCGCGGGAATATTTAACCGAAAGAACTGCCACTACTGGTCAAGGCAAAATCAACATAAAATCAAAGCCATCAGAAAGCAGGGACATCAAAGTGTATATGTTTGGTGCGGAATAATAAAGGACCGAGTGATTGGGCCGGTTTTTTATGATAGGACTCTTAACGGACAGAGATACCACAGTTTGTTGCAAAATGAAATACAACCTCTTATTAATGAATTACCGGATGAAATTAAAGATGGTCTTGTATTTCAACAAGACAGTGCGCCGTACCATACCGTAAGACCTGTAATTGAATGGTTAAATGAAAGATTTCCAATGTGGATTGTCAGATTTGGGTCAATACCCTGGCCAGCTCGGAGTCCCGATTTAACTCCACTAGATTTTTTTTTATGGGGAAATATTAAAGACAAAGTGTATAAGAATAAAGTTAATAACGTAGACGATTTAAGGGGGAGAATAATGGCAGAGATCCATTTGATCAATGAGAGTGGAGCAGTTCGTAGGGCAATAAAAAAATTAGACATTATTTATACAACATGTATAGCACAGGAAGGTGGTTATATAAAAAATTTAATTTAAGTAATGTTTATTTTTTTGTCTTTGTTCTTGTTATGTCATGTTTAATAGTTTATGTTATGTTTAGTAAAAATTGTTTAATATTAAAATTGATTCCTGAAGAAAATCCCCAAAACTCGGGAACCGTGACTTGTAAACCTATGTTATAATATATCGTTGAAATCGTCTTTCGATGCTCTATTTAAATCCGTTATAAAATATAGGGGGTTGCATTTAAAAATCTTGAGAAAACTGATGATACGCAAAACGTGACAACACTGTAACATTTTTTTTTCAATTTCAATATTTTTACCTACACGTCCAATAAAGCATAAAATTATGTTTTTTCCTGCACAAAAATGAAACAAATAAGTTGATAAATACCAGAGATACAACAAGTTGAAAGTATGTCAAAAATTGAAGATGATCGTAAATATCTCCGAAACGGTGCCTCGTAGACCCATCTTATAATACATCGTTGAAATCGTCTCTAAGAGAGCTATTCAAATCCATAATAATATATAGGGTGTTCCATTTAAAATAACAAAGTTGACATCTGTCAACGCAAAATGACACACCCTGTATATATAAAAATACAATATTTAAAAAATTTAGATAAACCCAAGAAACTTTTGTATAAAACTTTTTTCCCTATCTCGTACAGATTATGAGATAAGGTAGTGGGTCATCTTATGTGGGCCACCCTGTACAGGTTGTCCAAATTTCGATGCTTTTACGGGGTATCTCGGCTATTTGACAGATAGAGACTTGTGGTTTTCGCAAGACTGTGCTCGATTTTTGTGAAACTAAAGATGCCGTAAACAAAAATTTCCCAGCCCGCTTCGTTTCTGAGATACAGGTTGATTTTGAAAATACTGCATTTTGGGACCCCCCTCGTAGCTCGCTTACCGTTTGAGATATCAAAAAGGTAAAAACTGCTTATTACGTAGTTTTTTACGTAGAGTCCAGTGGCGTACTCGGATTTTTTATCACCTACCATTTTTACCAATATTATGTTTTTTTAAATGGGACACCCTGTATATTGGGTGACAATTCGATAGGGTTTTTTTAGCTTTTCAAATATATAATTTGTCGTATTTGTCTGTATCCGTTGGCCTAAAAATTACATTTTTAAATATTTTTTCTAAAATATCCCAGATAGCTATGAAAAACAATTGCTGTATCTATTGCACTACCTATATCTACTTAGATACCTTAAATTGGAGTTTCAATTAAGGTTGTATACTAAATTTTTAAGTAATATAAATATATTACCAAACATCAATAACAATTTTAAGAAAACATCAAAAAACAAGTAACAAGTATATAACAATTCAATTCAACATTTCAATTATTTAAATTTAACAATTTCGACATAAAATTTCAATAATTTAACAATTTTAACATAACAACTCAACAATTTAACAATTCAACATAAACTTTTTAAAAGATAGCTTTAGCAAAACAAATACTTAATGGTTTAGTTTACTTCTTATTTATGATTTACACGAATTGCTGAAAATGATTTCCGTTTTCTCTAACACATAATTAAGTCAGTTTTGAAATTCGATTAAGAGCCTTCAATAATATGATTGATCGCCCTTGTAAATCTCGAAATGCCGTTTCGGTAGCTTTGCGCAGTTCTTCCATTGTTCGGTGGCGGGTTTTATAGACCTTATCTTGTATATAGCCCCATACGAAAAAATACAGCACCGAAAGATCGGGAGACCGTCTTGCTCCATTAGTGGCTAAGCATTTTTGAGGAAATTGAGTTTCCAAAAACGGGCGTACTAAATTAGAATTATGGGTATTTGATGGTCCTCCGACAATGTAGGAATAAGGTCCAGTATCTGCATGAACGACATACTAGGGGCATTTTTACTACCAATATGTGTGATTATTAACGTCCTTTCTTTACTAAAAAGCGTCTTAAGGCCAGTTATCTGCCATATTTTATCAACTGTATATAAGTAATGTTTAAGTAATAGATTGTCTTTTTGTTTCTTACAGCTCTTAAATATCGTCACCCAAGTAAAAAACAATTTCAACTTTTTCCACCAAAAGGAACTTCCTACTTTGTAGGTTTTTGTAATGATAATCAATTTTTTTCGCAACTGCCACAGTGTTATCTTACTCATAAACGGGATGCTTTCATTCTTTCTCATCTCAACCTTTTATCCAAGGTCGATATTTCTCTTTCAAAATAAAATTAATGTAAACTTCTCCTTAATGCTGATTTTATATTGTCTTCAACCTTCTTCCTATATTTTTTCATGGTAACTTGATTCAGCTACTTTTCTCCTCACGTGCTAGTATGTATATTGGTGACAATTCGATCCCCGATATTTCATTATTTCAATATTTTTGCAACATCAGTCATTAGATTGGGTGTTTAAGGGCAGTAAAGACGTTAAGAATAATAACTTCTTCATTTTATAGACTAAATACTTTAACTAGCTATTTTCACAGAAACTAAATCAAAAACGCTAGCAATTTTAAAGAACAACTCTTTTTACTTTTTACCAATGAAAGCCTAAACATATTTCTTGTATTTTTCCTAAGCAGTTTAGCGCCTATTAGGTTATATCACATAAATGCCTCCTACGCTTAGAATTAGTAAGCTTAGGATAATTATGCATTTAAAAATCTAAAAATATGCATGCAAATATGCTCCGAACAAAGGGAAAATATGCCCTTAAAAATGCATTTATTATTGGATAAAAAAAAAGAAATAAAGCAAAAATATAGCAATTAAAATATTATATTGTTTACACTTCAAGGTATCCTTAAGACGCTATTTTTATCAGTAATTATTACATTAATACAACTATATAATAAAAGTATTTTCTTAAATAAAATTTTAATATGTAGCTAACTAAACAAACTAACTAAAGAATAAACCTGTTTAAAATTTATTGTTTACGCTATTTAACAAGTTGCGGTTACATACAAAACTATATCAAATTCAAATTTTCTTCTCTTATCAGACAATAGTACTTTAGACTCAGAAAATACTCGTTCAACTCACATACAATTGGAACATATTCAAACAAATTCAAATCACTCTTTATTCAAAATTGTTCATGATCTGGATTCAATGTCTCTTTATTGTCCAAAACTACAATAATATTTTTCAAATTTTTGTAACCAATATTTTTTTGTAAAACTGTAGCTAATTTTTGAGAAATTACTTTATTTTTAGTTTTAGTTATAATTTCACTCACTTTTTCTATCATTTCTACGCTTTTTGACAAAGAAAGTCCTTTCATCATAAAAAGCACGAACTTATTCTGCAACTCGATGAAGTCCATGGGCAAGACATGTGGTATGTATCATTTTAGGGTACAGTATTTGTAGACCACTCATTGCTTTACCCATGTATGGAGCAGCATCTGTAATTGCCACTACCACTGTATCATATTTAATACCACCGGACCATAAAAGAGTGAGAGAGTCGTTGAAAAATCCAGCAACAATTGAATGATTTACTTTGTCTAGGGTCTTCATTCTAAGTAAATATGATTTATCCCCTTTTTGCTTCTACACCCAACACAACAAAAACAAAATTAGCAACACATCTCTGTTCCACATCAGTTGTTTCATCTAGTGACACCCATATACTTTTATCTTCTACTTTTTCCAGCAATTCGGTAACTGTCTTATTGCACAAATCTGGAAGATAGTTTTTCCTTAACGTGGATTCATGTGGAATTGATGTCTTTGTGTACTGCTCTAAAAATGACTTCAGGGCAGGATTACTTAATTTAATCAGTGGAATATCGACACTAATAAACGCCTTGCACAAATCCTCATTGAACTTTGATCCTTTGGGTCCCGGGGCTGGTGAAAATGCTGTGGTGATTAAAACATGTTTCTGAGCACACTTTTTACTTTTTTGGATCTGATGCTTTCTAGTTTCTATGTGTTGTGTTACTTGGAATTTCTTGTTCGCAGTAACAGGAACATCACAATATTTACAAAACAGCACAAAACCGTCAGTCGTAAAATCAGGAAAATCTTTCACGAATTGATTTAATACCGCACTTAATGAACGCTTTTCTTTCGGCATATTGGACAATGTTCACGCCACAATGTGTAAACTAAACTGAATTGAAAAATGATTTCTAACATTCTTAAAACGTATTTATGATTGTAAATCCGTTGTAAATCCATAGTTTTTAAAGCACAGACGTTTTATTGGGTACCTATAACAATTTTAAGAAAGAATGGGTAAAACCCTTGGTCTGTCAGCATTATTTTATTATTATGGATTATATTTGAAATACATCAAATCTGTCTTGAGAAATAAAAATATATTCAGAAAAATTAGAATATATGCATTTTTCCTGTAATAACTGTAAAATAAGCATTTAAATACAAAAATTGCCAAAATAGGCATTTGCATATGCTTTCATGCAAATGCATATATATCCTAAGCCTAATTTATTAGTCACAAACACATTTATTGTGAATTTTATCTTTTCCAGAAAAAAACTTTTTTAAAATCTTTTTGAATCTTTTTTGTCTGTTTTATTTATTTATTTAGATACATACTATTGTAAAGTATTTTACCAATAAATAATATTAATTTTTTCTTAAATAAATATGTTTTAATGCAGATAATGTTTTTCTGAACCAAGAAGTAGGAGCCACGTCTATAGAATACTCAAAACAAGGGTAATATAAATGATTTACGACTTTCAATATTTCTGAAATTTACTATATATAGTCATAAATACTTTTATACAAGGGTGTAACCCAGTGGCGTAGCGTAAAGAAACAAAATAGGGATGCTATAAAATTTAAGAATTTCCAGGACATAAAAAAAATTATAGTGGTAATATAAAATAATCATTATATTTTAAAACTAAAGCATTTATAATTTTTAAACTGAAGCTCAATTCTTCAATTTGGATTCCATGTAGCCCATTTGTTACGGTACCTTTAAATGAATCTGACAAACGCAAACTCTAGCAAGAGTAGCAAGGCGCCTTCAATGTACAGGGTGGTCCACTTAAGATGCTCCTATACTTTATCTCAATAAATAAGACACTGAGAAAAAAAAGTTAAATACAAAAAGTATTTGACCCTAAGTATATTTTTTATTTATAATATTTTTATGTATACAGGGTGTTCCATTGTGCCAGGACAGTAACCAACTCTTTTCTATTTAATGAAATGGTATGAATATTTTTAAAAATTCTGATTCTACGCTTGATTTTGGGTATTTTTTGTCATCATAGCATACGAAATTTTGAGTAGTTTTTGAGAAAAATTAACTTTTTTAATTTTTTTCGGAAAAACAGGTTTTTGGAAAAATGTGATTTTTTTACACCTGAAGCCTAAAATTGTGAATTTTTGTTATGGATCCATGAGAGTGGTTAATATTTAATACTCTGACCCATCAAGAGCGAAAGTCCATTATACAGGACCATCAAAAAAAATGTTTTTGTACCTAAAAAAACTTGATTTTTTTAAATGGAACACCCTGTATTTAGCACTTTTATTGTGTTTAGGATTTAATTCTGCATTATTCCATATATATAGTTTATATTCCAAAAATTAGTAGTTTAGAAGTTATGACCAATTTTCTATAATAATTCGGGTATTTTTGTTAAAAACCTAACTAAACCTAAGTAATATCCTATTCTAAGTTTTTTTTTAACATTATAATTAAATTTAACATTAAATCAACAAGTAATGCAAGTAAGAAAGTAACTAATTACTTATTACAAAACATTTTCGACATAACCCCCGTCTTTGGCAATACAAGTAGTATACATGGTTTCAATTCTCGCAATAGCATTTCTAACCGCGTCTGTTGCATTAAGTCTTTCTACCTCTTGCCTAATTTTCCTTTTTAAATCTTGAACAGTATTACACCTATTTTTATACACCTCGTTTTTTAGGTTGCCCCTTAAAAAAAATTCAGGGGTGTTAAGTCAGGGCTCCTCGCTAGCCAATCTATGCTCCCGTACCGACCAATCCAAAATGGAAACCGTTAATTCAAACAATTTCTAACAGGCACTAGAGTGTGATATGGAGTACTATCTTGTTGATAAACAAGCCCTTCTTTAATATCGTTCGGCAGATTGTCAGGAAATATTTCGTTCTCCAACAAATTTAAATACCTCTCACCATTTAGAACAAAGTCATAAAATACTGGACCTATTATTCGATCACGGATAATACCACACCACACAAACACTTCTCCGACCCTGTTTTTTCATTTCTTTTACACGATGTTCATTTGAGTTACACCAGTAATGAGTATTTTTTCGATTGAACATGCCGGCCGTATTGAAAATTGCCTCATCGGTAAATAAAATATTTTTAAAAATGTCAGTTTCAAAATGGTGGTCCATCATGAGGGAACAATAAAAAAGCCTTGTTTGAAAGTCCTATTGGGATAATTCCTGAACTGGTAAAAATTTGAACGGATGGTAGTTATTATCAGTTAAAGTCCTTTGAACACTAGTCTTACTAATTCCCGGTAGATCTCGGGATGCATCTCTTTGCGAAATTTCGTTGTTTTCTTCAAAATACAGGAGAATTTCTAATTGCTTTTCTTCTGTTAGGACAATTTCACGTTCAAGATCACGAACAACTCTTGAAAAAAATATGTTTCGTGGATACCCGTCTTGCAGGATACAACAACCGATACTCCCGCAGGGCTAATGCTGGACTCTTATTATTTCTTATGTAACATTCACGAAGATTTAAACGCTCTTGGACACTGTATAAAGCCATTTTTCCTTTAAAAAGAGTTAGAGGCAACTAAATGTCAAATAAAAACTGTGCATTTATTGGTGTTTAGGCAACAATTTTACTAGTTTTGTTTTTCCATGGATATCTTGTAAAATTAAGGCGCCTTTAGAAATGCTATTATTGCGAAAATGTTTTGTAATAAGTAATTAGTTACTTTCTTTCTTGCATTACTTCTTGATTTAATGTTAAATTTAATTATGTTAAAAAAAAACTTAAAATAGGATATTATTTAGGTTTAGTTAGAGACAAAAATACCAGAATTATTGAAGAAAATTGGTCATAACTTCTAAACTACTAATTTTTGAAATATAAACTATATATATATGGAATAAAGCAGAATTAAATCTTAAACATAATAAAAGTGCTAAATACAGGGTGTTCCATTAAACAAATTAGGTTTTTTTTAGTTACAAAAACATTTTTTATGGTCTTTTGTGACCAACCTGTATAATGGATTCTCGCTCTTGATAGGTCAGAGTATTAAATATTTACCACTCCCATGGATCCATAACCAAAATTCACAATTTTAGTCTTCAAGTGTGAAAAAATCACATTTTTCCAAAAACCTGTTTTTCCCAAAAAAAATAAGATAAGTTAATTTTTCCCAAAAACTACTCAAAATTTCGTATGCTATGATGACAAATCTCAAATATACTCAAAATCAAGAGTAGAATTAGAATTTCTAAAAATATTCATACCATTTCATTAAAAAGAAAAAAGTTGGTTACTGTCCTGGCACAATGGAACACCCTGTATATACAAAAATATTATAAATAAAAAATATACTTAGGGTCAAATACTTTTGTATTTAACTTTTTTTTCTCAGTGTCTTAATTATTGAGAAAAAGTATACGAGCATCTTAAGTGGACCACCCTGTACAATACCTGTATACGCCGAGATGTGTTTAAGAAATCGCATTCAGGAGCAGTAAAAATCCGCGTGGTTAACTACTGGCGTCGAACCAGGTCCCCGACCGGAACGTGTATGCCAAGCGGGAGGCTTGATGTAACATCGAAAATCGCATCACTTTGCAAGACGTACTGGCTGAGTACGTGTAGTAGAGTACGTGTTTATTCAAGTGTATCCGATGTAAATTATAAAAAAACATATTTGTAAGCAAACACGTTTGATAGAGATTAAAAAAAATACCTTCTGTGTTTCTTAAAGGGATGCGACGCATCACTCGCATCCATGAACCCCCGCACTATTACTATATGCTACTATATTATTACTATTTACTTACCCGTTGTCTATTCCATGCAACCCAATTTTTTCACCCATATCTCCAATAATCAAACCAGAATATGGAATTAACGTTTTTGGATCTCGTATAGGAACTACAAATGCGTGTAACCCGTGACATTCACCTTTGGTGTATAATTGTGCAAATAATAACGCTAATGTACATGTTTTGCCTAAAAACAAAAACAAATATAAATATAAAAAATTATTTACTTCGTTCAATGCAGGATTATTCTTAAGTAAGTACAGGACTTTCATTTATATTTTGACAAATAGAACTTTAACTATAGGAGATACAAAATACTTTCAATACAACAGTTGTAAGATTTTTTAAATGGTACACTCTGTATATTATTTTTCATTAAAATAAAGAACAACCCCTAAAAAATGAAATAGGTGATTCTACATTAGAAACATGAAACATTTCTCACATGAACATAGGTTATGGTGATATAGGGTGTCGAAATAGAGTTTCATTTTCTTTTTTTTAACCGTTGCAAAAAATTGAATTTTCGCACGAAATTGAGTAACCAGGGTTACCCGTAACCAAAGTTGTTCACGCGTTTATATTTGAACGGAGTACACACGAAACTTGAGAAAATCCCATATACAAAAATCACAGGGATATAAGTCCGGCGATCTAGCTGGAAAAAAGGCGCACGCTGTTAAGGAGTTCTTATGGACGTATAACATTAAGGGAATTGAATGGCCTTCCAGGACTGCAGATCTGAATCCAGTTGAATATGTCTAGAGTAGAATGAAATTGATTCTAAGGCAGGGTGGCAATGAGATGTTGATTGTGGAAGTTTTAGTGAATGTCAATAGGGATATATGGGACGCTATTGCTCTATAATTCATTCATCGTCTAACCGCGCCTCAACCGAGTAGGCTCTTTAATGGTCAATAAATTCCAAACCACTATAATTGTTTAGTTTTCCATTAATTACTTTAGTGTTTTGTTTGACAAAGTTAAATTTATTTAAAACAAATGTTGCTACTGAATACAGTGGCATAATTATCTACCAAACCTCATTTGTTAGATGATAAAAATGATAACAATAATTGGATCGAATAGCCAACACAAAAAAATACAAGTTTGTGTTAAAAAAAAGATAATTTTCAGCAAAAAATTCGGATCTCTGAAAAAAAAAGGAAATTTCAAAAATCGGTTAAATTACACTTGTTTTTTCATCCCAGACCGTAAAAATCAAATCCATTGTTTACCTAAAATCGAAACATTTTAGGTCATTTTACATCACTTCATTTTCTGCCCTGTATTTATTTATTTATTATCAACGATTTAATCATTTTATAAAGTATTACATTAATGCAATTTTATAAGTAAGTAAGTTCTAACTGTTAAGCCTACAACGCTAAGAAATCTATAATTAAATATTAGCAATTAGAAAAGTGACAGAACTTTTGAAATTAAGGAGAGACGTATCAAAACGTAAGTCATATCTATTAAATTGATTCTGCATTCTAACAATGGGATTATGCAAGCCATAGTTATTTGAGAAACTGTCGGTGTAAAATAGACCTAGTAACATGTACTGTAAGACCGAGTAACATGTACTGTAAGAAAAGATAGTTTACTTAAAAGGTACTCACAGTCGATGGAGCCATTAATAATTTTAAATAGGAAACATAAATCAGTTTGCAATCGCCTATCCTTAAGACTACTTAAATTCAACGTATTTAGAACTAAATCATAGTTAGTATGTCCGTCCATACTGGGCAATTTAAGTTTAAAACCACACATACGTAAAAATCTCCTCTGTACATTCTCTAACTCATTTATATCAATATTATATAAAGGAGTCCATACAGGGCTTGCACATTCCAATATCGGGCGGACATATGCACAATACAACAACCTTACAATATTATAAGAGAAATCACCACTAAATCTACGTATAGAACCCAGACTTCTATTAGCACGTTGTACAATGCTAGAAAGATGGCTATTAAATGACAATTTAGAATCAAATATCACACCAAGATCCTTAATCTCAAGCATTCTTTTAAGAGTCTCCTGATTAATTTTATAATTGAAAATGATAGGATTCTTTATTCTTGAAAAAGTAATAGAGTAACATTTAATAGTATTTAAACTGAGTCCATTTAAAATTGACCAATAATGAAAATTATTAAGATCCGATTGTAAGTCAAGACAATCTGATGTAGTATATACAGGTTTAAATATTTTGACATCATCAGCGTACGTGAGAAAGGAACTTTTGGTGAGAAAGCCCTTAATATCATTTGCGAATAGATTAAATAAGAGTGGACCACAGTGAGAGCCTTGGGGAACCCCTGCAGGTACAGAAATTTGATTAGAAACGTAGTTGTTAAAAATCTTTTTGTTAAAAAGCTACTGAACTATTTAACAATGTGGTCACCGAACCCAAGGGCCCTCAACTTGGCAAGCAACAAGCCATGGTTGACTCTGTCAAAAGCCTTCGAGAAGTCTGTGTAAATACTGTCTACCTGACACCTACTCCCGAAAGCGCCAAGCAGACAGTCCTCATACACCACAAGATTGGTTACAGTTGATCGTGCCTTCTGAAAGCCATACTGTTGATCAACTATTACTCTCCTACAATGCCATGACTAAGAAGACGCTACCAATAAGACATAACATTTTAGGTATAGCAGACTGTATGCAGGTGCCTCTATAATTTGAAATATCATCTCGATTGCCTGACTTAAATATTGGAGTAATATACGAATTTTTCCAGTAATCTGGAAAAACGCCTAAAGTTAGTGATATGTTAAATAAAATATATAATGGTTTGCTGAGAGTACAAACACAGTTTCTTAACAAAAGAGAAGGCACACCATCAGGGCCAGAAGAGCAGGTGGGTTTGGATGAATTCAGTACATTAAAAACGTCTTTTATATCAATATGTAGTTTATTCAGATTTATTAATTGCATAAGCTTGGAATAGTACTCAGGTATTTGAGGAGAGTCATCTGCATAAACAGTAGAAAAATATTCTGCAAATAGATTGGCTGACTCAACACCATTATTGCTTACCTTATTTAGATAATGCATTGAACTAGGATATCCAGTAGAATGCGTTTGGTTATTGACATGTTTCCAGAATTGTTTGGGATTATTGAAAAGGTGTAGTTCCATTCTGTTTATGTAAGTTTGATAGCAGGCAGATTCAGCAACTTTGCACTGCTCTCTAAGCTGAGAGAAGCGTTCATAATCACCAATTGAGCTACTTTGTTTAAAAGTTTTGTGGGCAATCTTTTTTTCTATAATCAATTGCTTTAAATGGGGAGAAAACCACACTGGAATATTAGAGCTTTTAAATCTTTTTATAAGTACAAACTTAGAAAAACCTTCATATAAAATATTGTAAAACACATTAACAGACTCATTAATATCATTTTTGTTAAACAGATTATTCCACTCTATAGAAGCCAAAAAATTGTTTACAGACGGAAAATCGTAATTTCTAAAGTCAAAGTATTCGACGTCAACTTTCAATGACTTCTTTGCAGTGCAAACAGGAATTTCACAAGAATAAGCAATATGGTGCTGACTATCAGGTAACAAAGATTCAGTGGCTGGATAAATTAATAAATCGTTAAAATGAGTAAAGCATAGATCTAAAAACACATTATTTTTGTTAGGTACATTTATCGGCTGGAACACATTAAGGAAACTAAAAGAGTTACCGACAATATACGCTGCTGAAGTGGGAGAACACTGAACATTAACACTATAATCAGTGTTACTCCAAGTGGCATCCGGCAGGTTAAAGTCACCAAAAAGTAGAAGGTTGTGTTCCGGACTAGAATCCACTATGTTATTGACGGCCAAGCAATGATCATTGTAAACGTCATGGGATGATTTCGGTGGAATATACACTGCACCCACTATGAGCTTCTCACCACCACGGCATAATGAGCAAAAAATATGTTCAACAGAGGAAATGTTAGATTTAACTGGTCTAGACTTAAATTGCTGCTTAATGGCTATTAGTACACCCCCTCCTCTGGATTTCAAGCTTGTAATGGCATCTCTGTCAGTTCTATAAATATCGTACCCAGGGATGTTCACTTCTGCAGTTAAATGGTTGGAGTTAAGCCAAGTTTCGACAATAATAAAACAAAATAAAGGTCGTTTAGTTTTGAAGATATGCCACCGGCATTTTGAAAGTAACAACTAATTAATTGTCGTTTTTTGGAGGTCTTCCACTATCTTTATCCTAGGAGTGCCTTGAAAGTATCGTATAGCGATATCAGTCTCCCCCTTTTCTTTTCTCGAAGCAAGTTGAGAATGCAATTCCTTAATGTGATTACGTTGGGCGATGGTCATATCGGCACATATGCGATATAAAGAGTTATTGGCTGCAAGCTTTCTTCTGTTTCTAAGACAATCTCTGGAGATTTTGGACGACTCGAAAATTACACGTAGTGGGCGGGGTTTTTGTCCCAGTTGACCTAGTCGTAAAGTCTTAAACTGGCCACCATCGACTCCAATAGCATTTAAAATATTGCCTACTTCAGAGCTGTCGTGCGCCGGCTTTTCCACAAAATTGTTTGAGCAACTCTCAGTAATATTGTGAACAATTATGTTTTTTTCTTTAACCGTACGCTCATGCATTTCCTTTAAAACAGTTTCCGTGTTGTTAGGCGTAACAGACGTAGACGTTGATGGTGCGATACTAACATCTACTGTGGCATAATGTGATTTTATGTTTTGCAGTTCAGATCGAATCTCTTTTAATTCAGATTCAATGGCAAAGATCTTGCATTTGTCTTTATTAAATGTCT
Organism: Kuschelorhynchus macadamiae; assembly: GCA_030620095.1. Taxonomy (NCBI): domain Eukaryota; kingdom Metazoa; phylum Arthropoda; class Insecta; order Coleoptera; family Curculionidae; genus Kuschelorhynchus; species Kuschelorhynchus macadamiae. Next base: position 26,093 of record JAUTXW010000369.1, read on the forward strand.
TCAACTCCTGCAACATTGCCTGAATAGTTTTATTCTGATCCAGAATTAGATTATGCATCTGTGTGATAGCAGTATGGGCATCACCTAAACTAAATTCCACTCTGTTTAAATTGTATAAATCTAGGTCGGGACAGCCCAAATAGACACCAATACTACTTAAACGGCGGCTGTCACGGATGGAGGTAGCATCCGATGCACAAAGATTGCCTATAGTTGACAGTGAACGACGACTACTTATATTATGGTTAAGGGTCGTTGTGTCACTAACAGGAGGTCTGTTAAGGTCTGCTTTGCAGTAAACACAAAACCAATTTACTTTGTCCCTGGAGTATGACACTATTTCACTCTCGGTCAACTGGGCACATTTGGAGTGAAACCATGATCCACAACCACCCGCACACCCGATTTTGTAAGAGGTTTTCCCAATAGTCTTGGCACACGACTTACACATCATCTTGCCCATTATTAGAAACGGTAAGAAATAGCACCCTACAACGCGAAAACTCTCCGGACCCGGACGGCTATCACTTCAGCTATATAGTTTTTATACTGAGTAATTGTTATTGTTAACGAGAAATAACTAAATAAAAAATGTATTAGTCGATATGCATTTAGACGTAAATATATTTAAGTAATTAAAGAATGTCGATTTAATGCACAAACACACCAGTAATATTCAACTAAAGTACGAAAATATCAAGAAGAACACCGTGAAGAATATGTTAGCGCATATCCGAGAATTTTCGGGCAGGTTGGATAGGCCAAAATCGACGAAAATACGGAGCCTCGAAAAATGCGACCGACATGACTGAACAATATTTAATTAATTGTATATCTTTATCATCTGATACTACATATTAAACTGATCCCTCTATCGAAAGTCAGTTAACCAATCATTTGAAAACTTTGAAAATGGGATAAAAACCTATGGTGGAAGCTTGGAGTGTTGACCAGTTTACTTATTGTTTAGACTTGGTTAGGGTCTAAAAGGGTACAACACCGTCAAAACAACAACAGTGGTTTAATAAGATTGGTTTTAGATAGCGGTGTAATAGAATGTTTTACCTAAATTTCCTATCCAACATTTCGCAGCCTCAAAATCGGGAGTGTTTATAACAAACTCCTGACTTTTTGGATCGTAAGTGGCTCTCGTTCTCATCTGCTTCGTATTGCTGCCATGGGAAATTTCCGTTAAGGCTAGACAGGCTAATACCTGGAAACCAAATAATAATAATAAAATAGATAGATACTTAATTAACAGATATGAAAATGATTCATTAAGGATTTATCAATGTTATCGTTAAGCCGAAAATATATTGTCATAATTTCAAATAACTGATATGATTCTGGGAAATATTTTTCAAGGTAAACAACAAGTACCATGCCGATATTGGGTATCCTATTTTATCAGTTGATTCACAGTATACAGTGTGTGAACTAGTTCATGTCAAAAATTCTGGAAGGCAATTTATGAAGGGTTTGCGGATCCCTCTTTAAATGACTTTTTTATTTTTATGGCATAAATCATCTCAAATTTTTGGGCTTTATGAATACTTTTCACAGTGTATAGTTCCAGTTAATGTCGCTCTGTAAGTACAATTCAGTAAGCAACTCTATATAAAAAAATGTGCAGTTTTTTGCCGGTCCTCGACTAATACAGATCTTTATATGTGGAGGTTAAACTATATTTTTGTTAACTGTATATATGGGATATTAATGAGGTTAACTAGGTTTACTTCCTTTTAATTATCTTTTATTAATGTCATACAAGAAACAATATTGAGCGTCATTTATTAATTGAATCTAAGTTAGGTGAACATGTATGCTCACCCTTTTCTCTTTTATTTCAGGTGCCTACATCGTTGGTCCCACAGCTCGGGCATTCCTTTATTTTATTTTTTTTATTATTTATTTACCATTTTATTACATTTCTTATTTTTCTAATTCATTTTAGTTATAAGTTTGTTTTAACCTTATTTTATTATTAATATTCTGTATTTTTCTTAATTAAATTTTACACTTTGTCTACACATTTAGATCGTGTTATTTCCTGGCAACATAATTAATTTCAATAACCTAAGTTTAACACGCCTAGCTCTTTTTGTGCCACACTAGTGTACTGGTTTCTCTATGATTTTCGGGGATTTATAGGAAACTCACCTATATTTTTGGGTAATAAATAATTTTCACAGTGTATAGTTCCAGTTAATGTCGCTCTGTAAGTACCACTCAATAAGCATATCTATATAAAAAATGTGCAGACTTTTACCGGTCCTGGACTAATACACAGTTTTACACTAGTGTGCCAGTTTGTTTGTGATTTACGTGGATCTATGTGAAACTCAAGTAAGTAGAAAGTCCCAATAAAAACAAAGGCCAATATACTTATTTCTGTTATCTATTGTGCTTGCGTGTCTAGTTCTATGATAAAATTGCAAGGGTAATGGTGGCATGGTGGCGGGAGTAGAAGGGATACCGGCGTGACTTAAAAGAAAAGGTTATGCAGGGAACACCAGAAGTACACAAAAGAAAATCATTGGAAGCCATAAATGACTTTTAAACGCATATCATATAACATTTTTTGTACAGAGTAAAAATTAGAAACTGTCGGCACTTTGGATAGGGTTTTGAGCCTGACAACATCCAAGCAATCCTCATGCTGAGTAGTTGCCTCTGAACAGGGCCAAAAACAAAAAAGAAGTAGTAGTTGTAGCAACGAATTAGCGTTAAACTTTGGTAGTAGTGGTAGAAGTAAATACTAAATCAACGTAAATTATAGGTATAAGATCTAAACTGGCAGAACATAAAGGCATGAAGTACATCTCACATAGGGTGTTTTGACTGCTTGCTACATATATCTATTGGGCGTAATTCGAAACACTGTCACACAGAAGACAAATATTACCTTAAAATTAGAAAAATAGATAATTATCTACTTAGTTACACAAAATGATGATTTTTGTAGATAGGTGAGTTTTGGGGACCTGCTCATGAATCCGAAGTCAAAGTCATGTTCCAATTTTCAGTTATTTATCCTCAAAGTTTATAAACATCCTAAACTCAATTTACTTTTTTCTTTCTTCTTTTCTATGAAAATTCGCTTGTTCTATATGGAACTACTACAAACAATTATAAAAAGACGTAAAATAAACTCTGTTTTTGTTTTCTTGCCCTTTTATCTAAACAAATTGAGCAACAATAAAAAACAGACGCGCCTCATATTTTTTTGGATTATTAACTTGTCCTTCATGTTCGCATGTAGGCATCATGAACAACCATCGGGATACAACTTAAAAGAGAAAGATTAATTGACATAAATTCAATATGAACACTTTTACATAGATAGGTGGATCGGTACCAGCAAGAACGCGAACGTACTAAGTGCTTTGGTATCGGATTAATACCAGGTTGGGAGGAGTAGGCATCATGGTTAAAGCTCTAACAGAAATGGCGAATAACAGCGAAGTAAAGATAAAATTTTGTGACAAGATTCTTCTAGTGTTTAGGGGTTCGCGAGACCTGGTTCAGTCTCGGTCTCGGTCTCGGTGGTCTCGAAAACAAAATTTTAAAAATAATAATTGTTCGCCGAGATGTTATTTAGACAAAAGTACATGGAAGCCTTCGTTCGAAACCCAGAGTTTTTCCAATCTTAAATATTTAATGTAAAAAAACCCAATGTTTGAATATTTCAGTAAAGTAGAAAAAATGTAGGTATATTTATATAAAAAATTATTCCAAACATCTATAATTCGAAATGATGTTGCCAACAGATGGAATCAGTAAAGGAAGATATACGGACAATAGTAGGTGTATTAAAATAAATGTCACAAATCCCTTGTTCTTTGGACATCAACAGAAAGGCCACACATCACTAGAGTTACTTAAACAACCATCCACAGAACAATAATTATTTGACATTTCGAAAGATATACACATGGAATAAGATATATTAAACACAAAATAAGGACACACTGTATAATGCTGCCGAACTCATGCAAGCAACGTGCTGGGCATTCTAGGGACAGACGTTATAATTCAATAGGTAGAAACCGATCGATGGCCAAGTAAAGCACCCTTAGGTATTCTGTAAACTTTGCTATTTTGAACCAAACTTTTACTACTTTGATGCGTATTTACTTTCTTAACCAGGACCGTTCTTAGGAGTCTGCACGTTGTGCTTGCACAATGGCGGCTATGCTTCATAATACTACTTGTGAATCAACTACTTTTGTTATTTGGTAAATTAACTATAAATTTTAAAAGTGGAGTAGATTTTAAAAGTAAATTTATTTATTAAACAAATATCTACTTGTTCAATTTTTCGCCTGAAAGATCAATCTATAGCCCATTTTGAGAAAATGTACAGGGACAAATATTATATTGTGCCTGCTGAATTACCAGTAATATCAAGTTCCTTGAGCGATGATAATTATGACATCGATTATACATCACTATTTGAAAAAAAAAGTGATTCCGAAAATTGGAGAAAAGAAATAATAGAATATTTACAATTAAAGCGCACTCCAAAGGGTACAGATATTTTAGAATGGTAGAAAGCACACGATAAACAATTTCCAAATTTAGCCAAAATGGCAAAAGATCTTTTGTCTATACAGGCGACCTCCGTAGCAGTAGAGCGTTTATTTTTACAAGCAGGGTTAATTAATACAAAACTAAGAAGCATGTTAAATGAAACTTCAAACAAATGCTTATTATGTATTGATTCATGGTATAAAAGTAACTTGAAAAATGAAATTATAAAATATGAGTTTAAATTTTCAGTAATATTTTTAGGTTTATTATATAGGTTGAAATAAAATCTAAAAATGTGCTTATAATGTATGTTTAGAAATTTAAATTTTTACTTTGTTATTAGAACAGTTCATTATTTTTAAACGTTATAGTTGAATTAGCTTTATTGATCATCTATTTAAAATCCTAAGCCAAATTCTACTTTGTGTTTTGTTTATTGAAAATCTTGTTGTATGTATATGTATTATCTTTATTATACACATATAGTTAAACATTTTATATCGTCTATTATTCGCAAATACAAACAAATCAATACAAAAATATTGTTCTATAAAACACGTAGCTTCTTTAATTAGCAAGCCATCAAAGCGATTAAAGAAGAAAATGTTAAGACAAGTTTTCACTGATTTTTTTAACAATTTTTTGTTTATTTTGAGTCGGAAATTTTTTAAACAAAAATCGCCACAATTACTTCGTCTGTTGGAGTCTTTACCGTATCTATACTATATAAGAATATGATATTGCGATGTTTTTAGTTGTTACAGTCTATTAGTTATTAATTATTGAACCAAAAAACTAAACATTTTTGGATTTTAGTTACTTCCAATAATGAAACATAAAAACCGATTATAAATTTATAAAGATCACAATATCAAAATCCTATATAGTATAGTTGTGATAAAGTGTCTCTCTTTGCGAACAGAGTAGCAATTTATGGTTTTCGACATGTAAAGTGGAATTTCGCTACTAGAATTTCTAAATTTGGGAAATTCTTTTTTTATGGTTATTTATATCGTTTTTTAAATGACTATTTCCCTAGTATCATTGTTATAAGAATATATACAATGCTAGTATAATATAATTGAGTATAGAAAAATTCTTTTTTGCATCCATTAATTTGCCCCCAAACATATATTTTTTGAATTATTTTGTCGAAACAAATAATTTACGAACATTAGTTATTTTGCTACTTCACTTGAGACCGAGAGTCTCGATAGGTAAATCTCAGTCTCGGTCTCGAACACCTAGTCTCGGTCTCGAAATACTTTTTCATGTCTCGGTCTCGTTTTGAGACTGAGACTAGTCTCGTGGTCTCGCGAACCCCTACTAGTGTTCATTAATAGGCTTACCAAATTTTAGATCTTTAAATCTAACCGAACGGTTAAAAACTGCAATCCAATTTGAAAATTGAATAGGCTGTACTTTTTGTGCCAATCGGCAAAAGTGAATGTTTTATCTTTTCTAAATGTAGATTTTTTAATTCTCTTTAAAATACCACTAAAAATTATCCTTTAAAAAAGAAATTTTATTTAATTTCTTAATAAATAAAATATATTTTGAGAAATAAATATTTATTTTTTTAATTGCATGTAGAGAAAAAAGTGACTATACTCAAAAGAAAAATTGAATAATTAAAAAACTTTATTTTAAAACGAAAAAAATTATAATTAATATATAGTTCCGGTTGGCCGAAACACAAACACGTAGTTTCTGAATGCACTCCTTTTATTCAGAACACAGCTTACATGTAGTACAGGTGAAGACTGGTTAGAAAACTTTATTTTAACTTGTCACTGTCTACTTGTTTAAAAATTCATACTAAATATATAGTCCTCCGGATTCTTATGTCAGCCGAATGGCTATTGCATCTCTTCATTCCTCGAGAAAACAATCAAATTGTAAGGATAGGGGAAAAAATCATAGGAAATCAAAATGTTGCACTTACATAGCCTTTAGAAAAGGGTGGAATGATCTAGAAAATTCTAGTATAATCTAAATACTACAGGGTTAAAAGAATTAATTCGAGAACGATTTTTGACACTATCATAGTCGTTACGTGGATAAAAATTAAGGTAAGTCTACTTCATTAAAATAACAAATAATAAATAAATTCATCTAAAACTTAACAAACCTATAACTAAGGCTAAATTCGCAACAATATTTTTATTTTTGAATTTACAAACATTCAATTTGGCCAGGTTTGCACAAAAACTATAGTCGATTCAGTTTTCAAATGAATCGCATTTTTTAATGGTTCTATTAGATAAAAGGACTTAAAATTTGGTGTGCTTATTAAAGAGCTCTATATATCAAAATTTATTTTACATTCATTACATTTCATTTACACAAGTAAAATTCTGAAGAAAATGTCCAAAATTATTGGAGATCTGATATAGACATCTGAAACCATCACAATTTTGTCGGAAATTTGTAAATGAAATTGTTTTTTTTTTTGTTTAAATCGGACCAATCGAAGCTGCTATAGTTAGGAATTTGTTCAAAATAAAAAACGCGTTTTTTCTGCAAAGTTAAGAAAAAATGGGCTTCCAATCGTCGGGCAATGTAAAAAGTCAGCTCCTTCCTTTATGATCTCACCAATAATGTTTATACAAAAAAGCTTGAGAAGGAAGAGCAGTTCCTTTTTTACAGACATTTCCGGTAGATTGACTACCCAAGTAGCACAATTGAATCGGTGTGTTCGAAAACAGTACAAGTCCAAAATTTGACATTTTAAAGTAAGATAGCCATTTTGTTTAAAATGTGTGTTTTCATTGATTGAACTTTAAAACCGTACGACATGCATAACCGTAAACGTAGTATAGCTGGTGCGATCCGTAAAATGAGAACAAAAACCGTAGAAGTCCGTGACTTGCAGTGGTGTAACTACACATTTTGGGCCCCCCAGCAGTTATCGACAAAAGGCCCCCCAATGCTAATAAGTTGATCGAATAAGCGCTGCAGAAAAAAATTTTCACGGAGCATTCACCGTTTTAAAAAAATACTCTTAAAAGGTTAAAATTTTTGATTTATATGTGATAATTTCCTGTTTAAACAATATATGATTGAAAACTGGATATGGAAATAGATGAATATGGTTCTTATTACTAAAATGGTGTACAAAGGAAAAAACGCTGTACAATACAGCGAAGTAACAAACAAACAAAAGTATGCTTTATTGCCGCAGAAAAATTTTACAATTTTATGGACAAAGCAAAATATACCTAAAATAAGACATATCAAAACATTAATAGAAAAGAATTTCGATAGGTCAATGCTTTTTAAAAATGTAAATTATCAATTTACCAAATCGTAAAACACACGTTAGAATATAACATAACATTGCCGCAAAACAGTTAATGAATCCTAATAACCTTATAAAAGTAAACAAACACACATGTACGAGGTGAATAATTTCGATGATATTGAAATCAAAATTGCAACTATGCGACCTTAAACTCTATGTTATTATAGTTATACAAATAATTGTGATGTTAAACAGAAGGTATAATGAACTAGTGTAGAATGTAGTATACAAAAAAGAATTAAATTTTGTTTTTAATCCAATACCTAACAAAAATAATTAAGTTTTAAGTGAATGTTCGACAGTTCTTTTCTCTATATGATGATTTTCAAAATTCTATGCTACGAGTTAGGACATGACTCACAAAAGATTTAAGTAAACAAGCGAATTTAGTGACAATTTAAAAAGACTTACTCGCTGTAAAATGGTCTCTCAATGAGGTATGCTTTGGTGTTTTTTCGAAATTGTGCAAGCATAGGGATAGATTTTAAATGTACTGGCAGATTGTTGTAAAGTTTTATGGCGTTGTAAATAATTGATTTTTTTATTAATTCTGAGGAAGGAATGGGAAGATATATATCATGCCTAGAGTTTCTGGTAGGGTATACATGTTGTGGCCTTTCTGGGAGGGTGTTTATATGTTTTCTCAGCAAACATACCGTTTCCAAAATAAATAATGCTGGAAGTGTTAATATTTCATGTTTTTTGAAATAGTATTGGCAGTGAGCTCTATTATTTAGACCAAACAAATAACGAATGGTTCTCTTTTGAAGCATAAACATACTACGAAATTGCTCGGTGGTACAGCAGCCCCAAAAGGGAAGGCCATAGCGGAGGTGGGATTCAAATAAAGAGAAATAAGTAAGTCTGGCAGAAGGAACGTCTAGTTCTTTTGAAACTGATCGAATGGCGAAGCAGGCGGTAGAAAGTTTTTTAGTTAAGGTGTCAATATGATTAGACCATTTTAGGTTGTTATTTATATTTAAACCCAGGAATTTAACCGACTCTACGTATTCAATATTGCTGTTATGTACCTGAAGTGGTTGTAAAGTTCCCTTATAAGATAACGCCACCGTTTTATCGACATTAAAACAAAGCATATTGGAATCGGACCAAGCCTTAATTATAACCAAGTCTTTGGAGATACTAGAGTGTAAAGACGTTGTATCAAAATCACTCCAAGTTATGCTTGTGTCGTCAGCAAAAAGGGAAATTCTTCCATTAATTTTTAGGGTTCGTGATATCATTAATGTATAACAAAAAAAGAATAGGTCCCAAGACTGAACCTTGAGGGACTCCACTTGTAATCAACTTACAATCGGAATCGGAACCATTAGCCCTTACAAGTTGTTGCCTTTTCCCAAGATAAGATTTGAACCAATTTAAAGAAGTACCACGAATTCCATAAAAATTAGGTTTGTTTATCAGAATTTCATGACTAACACACTCAAAAGCTACGTATGGTCGGCCTACAATATGGTCAAATATAATTTAAACCAACAACACAAAAAAGTTTGAGTTCGGTAGGTATACATCTATATATTACTAAAATACAAAAAATAAAATTAAAATAAAACATAATAATAATATACAGCGTGTTTTACAATTACTGTTGGGCCAAACTGATAGGCTTTCTAGAGGGCATCAAAATAAACAAAGCCCAGTAAACTCCTGACCAAAAATTTGCAGTAGGCTAATTTTCGGACAGGTATTTATTACGCATATTTGCTTATCTTAATGCCTTCTGTTATCTCTATCGGCTTGGCATAATTTTTTAAACGATTTTTACTGCTTTTCGCATATTGATTTTTTGCAGGTAAAAATTATAGTTTAACACCGGGCCCCTTACATCAGCGGGCCCCCCTGCGTTGTGGGGGCTACCGGGGGTGTAGTTACGCCACTGGTGATTTGTACGGGATTTCATCTCAACAGCAAAATATCGGGCAGTCGTTTGTTTACAAGCACAACGTTTGATTCGTGTGAATGTTTTTATTGTAAAACAGAGCTCACAATTTGTGATTTTTAAACAATTTAAAGTAAATAATTATGTCATCCAGTAGAAAATATTAGTATTGGTAGCAGAAAAAGAAAAAGAAATGTCGCTAGCTGGAATCGCAACAAAATAAAAACGGCTCGTTTGGAAGGGCAGGCATATGTTTCTACGAAGGGAAAACACGTTAATGAAAGAACTACAGGACCTGCTTGTAGGTAAGCTTACTACGTCCTACAAATTTTGGATTGAGTTTTGAAGTAGCTATTTTGTTTTTTAGCTGTAAAAATAAATGCATGCAGCAGTTTACCGAGCAAGAAAAAAAAGATGTCATGAAAGATGAAAAAAACGAGCAAGACACATATCTACAGGGACTTATGGAAGTGAAACCAATCCAGAGACATCGTGTAAGAGGTGAAGAAGGCAAACAAGAAAGAAAATCAAATATTTCGTACTTCGTTTTGAAAGGCCCAAATCGTATTTCTGTATCTATAACGCATTGGCAGGTTCAACGCTTGAGTACCCTACTAATGGCAGCCAAGTCACCAAGGGATCTAAGAGACCGACATAATAACAGACCTCGTGCAATATGTGACGAATGGAAAATTAAAGAACACATTGAAGCATTTCCGGTAAAAGTTTCACATTATTCCTCCAAAACCATTCGTTATTTAGATGTTTCGTTGGATGTGAAAAAAATGCATTGCCTTTTTATTAAAAAATTTCCAGAGTTCGAAAACTTAGTTAAGTATGAATTCTATCTGAAATAGTTTAAAGAAAACTTCAATCTTAGGTTTGGTAGACCACAGGTTGATGTATGCTCGGAGTGTGAAAGACATGGAACCAGGCTTAAAGATGCCAACCTTAACGATAATGCAAAAAGAGTTATTGCAGCGGAACGGCGGGCGAAGAAGTTTTACAACAAAATTAAAGAAGTTGAAACTTTGTGTGCTGAACTACCAGAAGTAATGGGTCTAGCTTTCGACTATATGCAAAATATGCCACTACCGCATATTCCAGTACAGGAGATTTTTTATTTCAGGCAGCTCTGGGTATATGCATTCCAAATCCACAATATTAAGGAGAATACCGGTCAATTTTATACTTACCTTGAAGGCCAAGGTAAGAAAGGACCTAATGAAGTCTGTACATTTCTTAGTGACTATATAACCAATCATATACCCCCTAATATCACTGATCTACACTTATTTTCCGATATTATTGATTTTAAAAACTGGTGGCCTGAATACTATAAAAACGTGTAGTACTTTAACTCGAAGTGCTGGTTCCAAGAAAGAAATGTTTGCTGTATCCAGCTACAGGCAGTTCCTGTATGAAAGTTCAAACCCTGGATATGTGAAAACGTGGGAATTTATAGATGTCTTACACTTCAATACTTTTAAATTACTAAAAGAACACAAGGAAAGCCCACTTCTACCCAATAGTGCGGCATATAAAGAACATATTCCAATCATCGATAAAAAATCGCAGACATCAAGAAGGTAATGTCTTATACGCATGGTGAAATAATGGAATTTTATTACCATATCACATCATGGAAGACGACAAATACTGAAAATGATGATTAGATGATTTACTTAAAAGTTTTGATCTTGCATTTTTCCTCTGTGACTTTAATAAATAGACTTTAAAGTTCCCACTAATTGTTTTTATTCAGTGTTGAGTTCAAAAACCGTGCAAGTCCATCAGCTGTTTTTATCTGTCACTGATAGATTATTGTGTGTTCAGGATTTTTTTTCAAAACTATGTAGCAAACCACGAGATCTAAAACTTTTATATGCAGGCAAATTGTCCATTTCAAGTAGTTTCAACGTTGGGAAGTTTTTATTGATTTTCTCGAAACGACGATTTTGGACAAGTACGGTTTTCAAACTCGCCGATTCAATTTTGTCACCGACGACTGCGTTTGCTCTCTTTACAAAGTTGTCAGCGCACCAAATGAAGTCCGTCCACCAGTTGACGTTGTAAGACACAAAGTCTCATTTCATAGGAGATGATCCTGCCTATTTAATACTTTTTGCTAACCTGATTTAACGTGTAATCACGCAGTTTTAATGAAAATGCAAACTGTCGACTAGCCAACTACTAGCGCTAATGGTAATAAATCATAAGAACCGGTCCAGGAATGTGTCGGTGTTTAGAAGATGGTTTTAGATTATTAAAGTTTTTAATTATCTTCATATATGCGCACAAAAACATGACAATAGAAAGTGCAGAGAAGTTTAACTAAGCTGTTTAAGCGTGGAACACAATGCAAATTACGTCAATCGTTTATATATCATCACCTATTTTTGTACAACAAATCTGTACTTTCTTTTTAAGTTTCGTTTTTGTTGGTTAGTTTTTACGTTAAACGTTTACGTGCGTTTCAATTTGTTCCAAGTAGTGATGGGCTATGTTACATTTTGATTGCACATCACCTATTGATATATTTTGGTTATCGATATATTTGCAAAAATATTACATAATTTGCTTGTGAGTATGGTAAATATGTAATTCATTTATACTATCGATGTTCTCGGCTACTTCTTCCATTTTTGAACTACTCACTGATATTAATATTATAGCTTTATTTTTTTTAAAGAGATAATATTTTTAATCTCAATGTTTTGACTGTATTATCGCCATGTTTATCAGTAAAATGGCGTTCGTTTAAAAATGCAGCTCATATAATGCAAAAAATGAATATCAACATTAGTTTTGTAATTATTTTACTTTATATATCAGCATTCATAAGATACCTCAACCATTTTGAACAAGAAAACGAAGGTTGTCCCAAAGAAAGTTTTTTTAGGACTAATACATATAAATGTATCATAAATTCAGTTAAAACAACTGACTTGCGAGGTTGGCGTGATTTATATTGCTCCAAATCCAGTCCGGGCATTTTATTACAATTGTAGTTTTTATGCCGACGTCCCACCGACTCGTTTGGCAACGTTGGCAGCGACGTCTCGTTTGGCAACGTTTGACACCGACGCTGGGGTCCAACCGAATTCCGAAACTATATAAACAAGGAAGTTTTTTAATAAAACGTATACTGTTAGGTGGATCTGCCCCTGTAGCGTTAGATTAGCCCGGGTTCGTCGATAAAAACCATCATTAAAGCCATAAAATCACACCTCAAATCATTGAAAATCAATTTGAAATAGGCACGCACTTAAAAGTGTTGTGGTTGGCGGCTGTGGCCAAGGATTTAGGGTCTTGTCTTCTACGAAACTTTAAGGCTAACTCGGTGCTACTACTACTACTTGTTCGTTTTTGGTTATGCTCGGAGGCAATTTGCAGGCTCAAAACAGCGATGTCTCGATGCTGTCGGGCTTAAAATTCTATCCAAAGAGCCGAAAATTTCAAGTTGAAAAATGTAGTTCACTGGCTACCATTACCCTTACTATTCTATTGTAGAACTGTGCATTGTAAGCACTATAGAAAACCGAAATAAGTATGGGAATACTCGCCCCCCTTTCTTTCGAGACAGTTTTCACATACAGCCGTTTGAGTCGACGTTGGAAGCCGATGTCAGGGTGTAAATACCAACGTCCGCACCTTAATTTAATTCTTCAGGTTGTCTTTATTATCACATTTATTTAAAATATTAGTTATTTTTGTTTACAAATTAATTTCTTCGCTTCATCAAACATACAACACGTACTCATACTGACAAATATTTCAACAATGACGCATGATGTGGGAATATTGTGATGATAACAATGCTTAATAGCCAAAATTTAAAATTCCTAGAAAGGTGAATATACAATCAATAATTTTAAAATAAAAGAATTATGCATTAAGAAAATAGTCCACGTACATTTCTGCAAGTTTTCTAGTTTACCCAATATATAAACGTATATACATTTATTGGTGGAATTAAATCAGTCCTGGAAATACATAGCAATATTATTATATATTAATATTTAAAGTGCGTTATCTAAAGCCTGTACAAATCTTTTTAATAATTTTATTTGATTCCAAGTTTTTAATATTAAATAAACATCAGAATTATATACTGAATATATGAAATACTCTGATAAGAAACGTTTCTAAATTAAAAAAAAAAACATGTCATTACAATAATTTGCTTTTAAAATTATTATAAAAAATTTCCATGCTTATTTAAAACTTAATTTTTGATTTTTAGGAAGGCATCCAAAAACTAGGTCCTAGGTAATCTACACTACGAAAACAGGAGAATCTTGCTAATGAAATATCTTTTTTCTTTAAAACAAACATGGCATCCACAATTAAAGCTACAGTTCGACCTACGTCCGCAGTAGTTAACACCATGTTGACAACTTGAAATAAATTATTGTACTACTGTCACTGTCAAATAAATTTAATAAATTAATTAGATATTATGCCAACTTCGATCATGTTATGGCGACTTGTGGAAATATCAAATTGCAAGATTAACGGCCTTTTATGCTCCTACAAAAAATGGAATGATAAGTTAATTCAAAAAACAAAACGTTAGGAATACATGACAGTTTGTAACAAAACTTTTATCAGCCATATTAAAAAGTCGCCTTTTTCCACAGGGTGTTTTCAATTTTCGACAAAAAAATAGTATATTGCTTCAACCCGGTATAACGTTATTTAGATACTGAATTCTTATTGTTAAAGGAAAACAGCAGAATGTCAATATATTTGTCCAGAAACTGGTAAAAAAATCATAAAAATCGAATTAAAAATAAAGAAGTTACAAAGGATCAAACTAAGCCAAAAATTTGGGGTGACAGCTTTTTCCGCCGGAGAGTTTATTTCGCATGAATTGTTACTAAAATATAAGGAAGATTTATGTCCTTATATAAAATGCATGGAAAAACGAGTTTCAGTTAAAACAGCATTCCTTGTTTTTGAAATCATGATAAACTGCTAGTAAAATGTAGGTGGCTATGCGCTTATTATACAGGGAGTTAGGTAACAAAGTCAGGAAACTTAAGGCCGTGATTCTACATGAAAAAGTACTGGCAGCAAGTCATTTAAGAAAATATCAAAATCTCCATGGTTTCCTAGTAACGGCTGATAAAAATTGCATTTTTAATTTTAAATTTTGGGAATATTCAATTTATTTCTTCACGGATCAACTTGATATTTGACACACAAGTTTGAGGTAATGGACGCTTTTATCCAAAGGTAAAAATGTGTATTTAAATTGCCACCAGAGGACACCCTAGCTACAACTGAAAACTTATTTCCCTAAAAACTTTTTTAATTTGGAAGAAATTGTCAAAATTGAGTTGCCATCTTTAAGCCCATGGAATGGCTTCAAATAATGTATTCTTACTTCAAATCGATAAATCAAACCGTTTAGCCGCAAATCGATATTAAAGTTTTATTCAATTAAATTATAAGAATACAACAAATAACAGCGTAACACAACTAACACACTTTCTAATAAATTCTAAAAATGTCCACCATTAACTTCGATACATTTTCTAACGGCTTTTAGATAATGTCTCCGAAAACAATGAAAAACACCGGGTGTGTTTCTAATATGCTCACAGCCCTTTATTATCCTAACCCTTAAAACGTCTTTAAATACCCCAAGAGAAAAAAAATCATTGGGTTAAGATCTGGGGAACATGATGCCCAAGGGAGTACTCCGCCTCTTCCTTTCCAAGGATCTGGAAATACCTCATTCAGATATTCATGGACCTCAAGGCTGTAACGTGGTGGAGCGCCATCTTTCAAGAGCCACATCGTTATTCGTGATCGAAGGGAAACATCTTCTAATATGCCAGCAAGATCATTTTGTAAAAAACTTAAATAAAGGTTTCCATTCAACGTCCCATCAAAAAGTGTGGTCTTACGAGACAAGCGCCTATAATGCCGGTCCAAACATTTAACATGAATCTTCGCTGATGGCCTCTTTCTAAAAAGCATGTGGGTTTTCAATAGCCCACTAATGTGTGTTATTTAAATTTACAATTCAATCGCGTGTAAAACCAGCTTCATCAATAAATAATTTGATATTAATGAAAGCATTATCATTTTCATATTTATGTAAAATAGTGTTAGATGTTTAGGCGTAATACTTCATCACCATCATAAAGAGGTTGCACCTTTTGCAAATGGAAAGGATAAAGAAGTTCTTCATGGATTACGTCCCAAGCTGTAGATTTCCTCATTCATTCTGCAACGGCAATTTGCTGATTACTGACACCCGGGTTTTCTTCTATCATTCTTGGTTCTTCCTGTGTCATATTTGCGATGCGTAAATGAACCTTGTTCACCAAATCTTCTATGAACAATCATAAAGGTTCGAGCATGAGGAACATTTCCATTTGCTCTCTCAGTGCACGTCCCGATATTCTACATTCGAATATTGATAAGCCATTTTTAAAATAAGAAATAAATTACTTACGTTGAACATTTAGACAAGTTTTTCAAACCGAAAAGTAGAATAAATGTCAAATGACATTTCTACTGGTATTAATAAAAGTACCTTGACTACGACATTTAAATCATAATAATTTAATAAATTTAATTGAATTAAACTTTAATATCGATTTGCGGCTAAACGGTACGATTTATTGATTTGAAGTAAGGGTACATTATCTGAAGCACATTTCATCGGCTTAAAGATAGCAACTCAATTTTGACAATTTCTTCCAAAAATAGATAAGTTTTCACGGAAATAAGTTTTCAGTTGTAGGTAAAGCGTCCTCTGGTGGCAACTTAAATAAAGATTTTTACCTTTGGATAAAAGCGTCCATTACCTTAAAATTATGTGTCAAATATCAAGTTGATCCGTAAAGAAATAAATTAAATATTCCCAAAATTTAAAATTAAAAATGCAGCTTTTGATCACATTGAGATTTTGATATTTTCTTAAATGACTTGCTACCATTATTTTTTCATGTAGAATCACGACCTTACATTTCCTGACGTTGTTCCCGAACACCCAGTATAACTGAATTGTGACAATAGTCGACATTTCGTGGAAACATATCAATATTTTATTAATAAGTATATCACAATTATCGCTATTCCAAGATGGAAAAAATATACTTTGTGTACTTTATCGGTCAGTTGCAGAAAGGTCAATTAAAGTTTAGAATGTTTAACGGACTGTCAAATGTCACAGCGAGTTCCTAGATGTTTATAAGCAGCTTGTCAAATCTGAAAGCTCGGTTAAATATTCTAAACAGCAATTACATTTTGTGCAACCGGCTGCGTGTGTGAAAAGTTTGATGACAATAGGAAGTCCTATTTTAATTTGAGGTATTTGTGTTACTTAGTGCAAAATTTGTATGTACAAACATCGCATGAGGAGAAGTTACTTAAAAGAACCTACGAAGCATTACTTGGTATCGACGAATCATTTCGTCATATTTTTAAAGCTAAATTTGGGAAAATTGTGTTAACATATTATAGATATTATATTAAACATAGACACTTAACACCTCCTTGTTATTCGCCTTATCGCCTCGAATAATTTCAAAAACATTTAAATATTGTAATATGCCTAAAATCACAATAAACTTATCAGAGTTTGTGATCTTATTGTATTATGCTTTACATTAATCAATGATACTGGCGAAAAGGTATCATTCTAATATGGCAAATAAAGGTTTTGTAAACATTTTAATAATTTGTAGATGGCCATGTGTTTGACAGAAAAACTTTCAGTTTATGCCGCTCAAAGAGGGAAAATTTCCTGAAATAATCTCCGATTGCCAGAGTAACGATTAGAAACGACAACATTTGATTTGATTTTTAATAGGTAACATGATAGCTGGAAAAGAGTTTGTTCAGTCCTCATTGGACAATTGAGATGTTTTTACAGCAAAAGAACCATACTTACTTTATTGTTCCATGCTGCGTCAATGAAATGTTGGTGCCTCTCCGTGCCTAACGTTGTCAACGTATTCTTAAACAGACTGATTCCCGTAGCGTGTTTAATGGACACATCTGGAAATGCAACGGCCAGCGCTTCATTTACAGTCATCATATACCTAGTCTACAACAAGTTCTATTAAAAGACCTCATTAAGAAATCTATATTTTAATATTATTTGAAGTTATTTCAAAAATTGTCCACTACAAATGAATACATAAAAACAATGTTTTATCGGAATGTTCTACGAGTTCCAGTAGCAAATTTTCAATTATAATCTCTCTAGCAGGGGCGTGCAGTCCATGGCAGCAAGGGACGCAGTGCTTCTCCAAAAAAAATTACAAAACATCTTCTAAAATGTAATTTTTGAAATAGGAAACCATTAATTTAAATTATATTAAAAACGCTAAAATATTATCTTAATTATCAAGCCCATAATAAATGTGGCCTTGACTCCGACCCAGCCACAATAAAATATCGAATAGAACCTATGCGGGCCGCTAGCTTCTCTGCAGCCAAGTCCTGTATGCTTGATTTCCTGTGAATCGAGCCAGAGGTTATTGAACTTTCCACCGGCTGTTTGCAATTTTTGCATTTCAGTCGCGTGCTTTAAGTAGTGGCGGAAGCTATCGTTGGAGTAGGTCTTTGTTTGAACGGCTATCCGTGTGTTGTGTGATACGTACGTCGCGTCGTGCATGGTGCGATATGGAAGACAATAATACGGACGTGGATATGCAAATACCGTCAACTTCGGCTGTCGGTAATAACGTTGAAAATGTTGGAGAATTTAGTAAGAAGAGTGTGTGTGAATGTGTGGTGTGTGTCTTAATAATAAAGGGATTTTCAACATTAAACTTCGCTGATAGGCTTCAAATAATTCTCAAAGGAAGGGCAAAACCACCTATGAAAAATTTAACCACAAAAATGAAAAACTGTATTAGACATTTTTATCCGGAAAAACAATACGAACAATTTATATGGCTAACAGGGTGTGAAAATATAAGTAAATTATTTTGTTGGCCATGTTTACTTTTTGAAAATGAAAAATGTCTGTGGAATAAAACTGGTTTTTCCGATTTAAACAATTTCCATAAAGCTGTAAAAAGACACATTATGTCCAAAGCGCATTTACACGCTGTCATAAAAGAAAAAGTCTTCGGAAAAACCAGAATTGAACACGCCCTTAGTAAACAGTTGGAAATTAGTCACCGCCAACACAATGAACTAGTCGATAAAAATAGGCAAATATTAAGAAGACTTATCGATGTTGTTGGGATTTAGAGGTCATGATGAAACAAGGGTTTCTTCAAATAGAGGGAATTTTCAAGATTTACTTAGTTTAATGGCTAAATATGATGATTGCTTGAAAAGTCATTTAGTTAGTTAGTTAGTTAGTTAGTTAGTCCGCTGTTGCAACCATTATTCTAAAAAGAATTAAGCAGGAGATTGGCGAGGCGCGATTCATTGCTATTGTTCTGGACGAAACAACTGGCATCACTAATGTTAGCCAATGATCTGTAGTAATACGCTACGTTAAAACAGACGGAAGTATTCAAGAGCGATTTTTAGTCTTTGAGAATATGTCCGAAAATCGTACAGCAGATGCATTATATAACGTAGTTTATATTATAACGTTACTAAAGAAATTAATGGAGAGAAAAATTAGTTGCTCAAAGCTATGATGGAGCTGCAGTGATGGCAGGACACTTAGGGGGTCTGCAAGCTAAAGTTTGAATAACTTTCCCAAGTGCTATGTTGGTCCATTGTTTTGCTCATAAATTAAATTTAGTTTTACCCCAGTCCATCAATCACATTAAAGAGTGTAAAGTATTTTTCGTTACTTTAATGGCTGCTTTTTTTTTCCAAGTCAACAAAACGTACACAAGCTTTGGACTCCATTGTCCACAAACAGTATCTGAAAATCGTGAATCATTGATTGAACTAATAGAAAATAATAAAACGTGGGACTCAGAAGCAATAGTTCGAGGGGGTTTTTGGGCTGTTTGAAACGAGAATTTAATTTTAATTATTTGTTGAACATATTTTCAGAAATATTTCCATTCTCGGACAATGTTTTTAATATATTACAAAGTAACACAAATGATATTGCTTTTTGCCTAAAAAAAGGGGATGATTTTAAGTCTATGTTAAGGCAAAAAAGAGATGACTTTGACCTATTTTGGGACAAAACGATGACGTTAAATGTAGGGATCACAAGCCAAGCGCCTTTGAACAGACAAGGTGGGAGATGTTCAAACATCATACAGATGTCTCGTCTCGTCGAGAAGAAATTTCTCTCGTGGTTTGATGGCGAGACAAGACGAGAGAAGATGCCTCTCTCGACGAGAAATTATCGTTTTCTCTCGAGCTCTCTCGACATATCGACGTAAAATAAACCCCTAATTAAAATGGACTACACATCCAATAAATTAAATATAGAGAATATCGATACTTGCCTTGTTTAAAAAACAATAACATCATAGACTATTCAGGCTGATTAAAATTACCTTTGCATTATCATTGCTAATTTGTTTATAATTTTTGAAAATATGAGGCCGGTTAAATTACCAAACCAGTAGCCCATTTTCTGGTGATCATTTGACAATGATTTTAGACAGGCATTGATCATCAGCGGTTCTTCTACACCTGAGAGGATACATTCCTTGTATAACAGTTGGCGTTATGAGACAGTTTTAAATTAATTTAAAAAATGTCCCAATTAGATCTATGAGAACATTGTTAAACGTCCTACACAAGTATTGTAAAATATACAAAGATTTCTTTTTAAAGCAGATTGCAAATCTATCTTTTAAATATTTAGATAACGTGGCGTACAGGGTTATATGATTATAATTTGCCCCCTCTTAACTTTAATATTTTTAATTGTAGAGAATCGACTGAATGTATTTAACGGTAATAGAAATATGATACAGAATCTTCCGCAAAAACGCACTGAATCAAAATTATATTTTTAATGCAGCATCTTTTTTATTGCACATTTAAATTCTACCCAGAAAACCACGATTCCTGCTTATTTAGATTTTTCTAATATATTTAACTGCTTTTGAGATATTGACAGTTGAAAAATTAAAATTTGCATTATGAAGGACTGTCAAATCTCAAACGATTCGCACTTTGCAATCTTAGTTTTTAAAACTCTATTTAACGACACTAATGTTGAACCAAACGGAGAATGTCAATTTTTGACAATGCCAGTAAAAATCAGCATTTTCGCAATAAATTTGAGATACATTTTCAAAAACTAAGATACGAAATTTCAAACTATTTTATTCTAATTTGATTTGACAGCCTTTGAAAATGTCAATTTTTCATTTCTTAGCTGCCATTATCTTGAAAACAGGTAAAAATGTATATTCTAAACACCAAAAGTTCTTATTTTTTCAAATTAAATCCAAATATGCAACAATATACATAGAGTATTCCCTTTAAAAAGATATAAGTTTAAAACATGCGTTTTTGTAGCACACCCTGTATCATATTTCGGTAAAAAAATTAGATAAATCTCTACCATCCTTTAGAGTTACAAAGTTTGGTTAGGAAAAATTATATTTTCTTTTTTCCATATTAAACGCCGGGAAAATGCAACATAATGTAATTTAACAAACCTCGTATCTTTACTTATAAATAAGATAAGAAAAACATACCTAGGCTTAATTTAAAAATCTAGGCAACATTTTGATTTAGCGTAGTTATTTTTTTGATTCGCGTGTCAAAAAGATAGTTTGACAGAATCAATATTGTTAATTTAACCTCACAAACTTCATATACAATAATAAAGACAAATGGAAAAGTATAAATATAAGCAGGTAATAGCCTATAACAAACGAAATAAAAAAACAAAAATACTTGTTTAAATTTATATCTATTACAAACAAATTAACAAAAATATAAAAATGAACTTGTTCATCTGATCAAAAATAAGGTTTTTCTCCAGATATACACTGTGTCTGTGAATAAATAAAAAAGCGATGTAATCGAACTAAAATTTCTGAGTTAAAATTTTAGTATTTCCAGAACAATGCCGATTCCATGCAAAGTAATTTTTGGCATATGAAAATATTTTTAAAAAACGCCTTGACAAGTATATTAACCCATTTCCTGAAGTGTATATAAAGTGAGTTTTTTTGTAAAAGATATCAAAATACCATATATAAAAAAGTTGTCTAGAAATAATAAAAAAGCCCTTATTTCAAAGTTTAAATTAATGGGATTATTTTGACTTTTTCGAATACTTTGTACATGTTTTACTGTAGAAAAATTATTTTCATTAAAATGTGTAAAAATAAATTTTGTTAAGCAACAAATAATAATTTTTGGTAAACTTTAATGTTTAGTTTTCTATAAAAAAGCTTATTTATACATGAAACATTTGAAATATTGAAGAAAGAATTAAAAGAAAAGTCAAAACAATTGAATTAATTTAAAACTTGGCACGTAAACACGTTTGTTAATTCAAAACAAGTTTTTAAATAACGTTTTTGGAAATCGTATATAATGATGATTAATACTTACTGTGAGGCAACTGGATTTTTCAAAAACTTTGATACGCTAAAAATTACTTTGCATTCTGTTTCGATTTCATTCTTGGGCACATTATAGAATCTCTATGTTAGACCGTTGTATGAACCGGATAAGCTCCCGTTCATACAACGGTTAGACTAAAACGTTATAACATTTTACTTCAAACTAACAACGAAACTAAAAATGAAATAATATATATAAAAAAATAATTATTATAATATATATACACTGAAAGTCTAAAATTAATTAGATTAATTAATTAATTAAACTATAATTTATTGTTGTGTCAGTAACGTACTAATGGAAGATGTATACCATGAATTTAAGCACAACAGGCTCCTTGCCGATTCCGCAGTAAGCCTGTTTCTATACTTTTTAATTATGAGACCGGCCTTAGAGAAAAGGCTTTCTGCGGGCACACTAGTTGCTGGTATAACTAACAAATCCCTTGCCGTTTTAGCTAGGTTTGAGTATATTTCCTGATGTTCAAACCACCATTTAATGATATTTGTATTTTTGTCTGCTCTAGGAGATTCAGAATATCTATTAATCTCTAATTTCTATGTATCTACGTTAGAACTTGGACAATCAAACAAGTATGATACATTTAACTCGTCACTTGATGATCATTCAATTGTTTCAATTTCCGTTGTTTGCGGTGATTGCCGCGATTTAGCGGGTACGTATCTTTTTAAAATTTCTTCAAACTTCTTCTCAGAGCCTTCAAGCAATTCTTTTCCCCAATTGGTTTGTGTAAAGCCCTGTTTTTTGTGTCGTGGGTCTAAAAAGAGGACAGCACAGTAGATCCAGTTTGTTTTTTATAATGTTTTAACATTTTTTCTTTTGCAGCCTGGAAAGCATTAATTATTGATTTTTCAATAGACGTTCTATCTGGCGTCTGGTCAATCTCGCCTAAAGATGTTTCGAGCTTATCGATCAGTACATTAAAACTTAAAATAACTAATGGTAACGTTGCATAAGTCTCCCCACATACTAGCGTACTTACAGATTTAAAGTATTTGAGAAATTTATATAAGATTCCCAAAATTTTCCATTCATCATCCTTAATACAATATTGATTTAAAATTGTATTGGTACGACATAGAGGAACAAGAGCATCTTTTAGCTGCAATGCAATTCTTATCATTTCACAAGTAGAGGTGCACCTTGTTGAAACATCGATCTTTATTGAAGTATACTTCACTCCTGCTGAAGAACAAAAGATCCTTAAAATAATTTGCAATTGTTCAGAATTTTTAATCTTTTTAAACAACTGCCTAAGTCTTGCTACTAGTGGACTCTCCTCATTTATGTTGTTACTTTTATCGGTTTCGTCTTCACTACCGTCGCTTTCTTCTTCAAAGTCTGGAGTTAATTTTAAAATTTTAAGGGCATCTTACGTTTAATTTTCTTTCAAAATATCAAAACCGGTTTTTACATAATAGATACCTCAAAAACGCCGGAAATTCAGTTAGCAACAGGGCCTGTGATTTAACGTAAATATTTTGTCGATAAATCGAGAGAATCGAGACGAGACGAGAGAGACGTCCTCTCGAACGAGAGAAGGCCCCTCTCGAGCGAGACAAGAGACGAATTTTATCTCGTGTCTTGGAGACGAGACGAGAGAAGCCCTATTATCGTCTCGTCTCGTCTCGAAGGCATCACTAATTTATAGATCTCTATCAAGGTAAAAGTAGAGTCTCATTCTATCGGTTGCCTGTACAGACCACCTAACTATCCAGTTAATGAGTTTTTTGAATATTTTGAGGATAAGCTTGTAGAAGTGCTACCTAGGGCGGAAAAAGTGATTGTGCTCAGCGATCTAAACATAAATTTGTTGGATTTTGATAATTCCACATGTAAACATTTTATTGGAATGCTGGATTCTTTTGGCTTAAAACAAATAGTTAATAATTCTATACGAGATACGATCCAATCTTCAATTCTGCTTGATTTAATTATAGTATCAGAGAACTGAAAATATTCTAATTGCTCAAACACACATTTGCCTCATATATCGGACCATGATTTAGTAAGTGGGACGTTGGACTTTGAAATTAGTGTACCCAGCCTGAATACATAACATTTAGGGATTTTAAAAATATTGATACTGATCAGCTTCATGATTTATGATTCGTGGAGAAATATATGACTTGGATTCAGTAGATACAAAATTGGAATTTATTACCTCAAACTTAAATGCTCTTCTGAATCTGCATAAACCCTTGAGAACGGTTGCTCATAAAAAAAAAGAAAAAAAACCCTGGATTACAGACAATATTAAAATGATGATTAACAACGTAACAAGTTATTTCTTAGATTTAAAAAGAATAAATGTCCTCATTTATTTGAAAGCTACAAGACGCTTCGGAATTATATAAGTAGGGCTGTTGTGCGAGAAAAACGAGCTTTCGCGGAATTTCACGGACGCAAAAGTAACAAAGATTTATTATAAGATAAATTCGATACCAAAAATGTCACCAAGTGTTGATATTTCTGAGGTTTATAAAGGTCATATGGAGAACATAAAAAGTTATTTAAATTTTACCACCGTAAATGACTGTGAAGTCGCAAAGCAATTGTACTCAATTAGAACTTTCTCCACAGGAATTGATGGACTAAACACAAATTTTTTATTGCTCTGCAGTCCCTTTGTTATACCGTATATACGCCATCTTGTAAACTTTTATCTCACCAGCTCGTCCTTCCCTTCTCAATGGAAGGTCGCAAATGTTGTTCCTTTTCCAAAGCTAGATAGAGTAAAAGGTTTCGCCGATCTAAGGCCAATAAGCATCCTACCTATAATGTCAAAGATAATAGAACGTGTCATCAAAACACAGCTTGTTACACATTTAAATCAAAACCGTGTGCTCCCTGATTTTCAATCTGGCTTTAGGTCTGGCCGTAGTGCTACTGCTTTATTAAATGTTACCGAACATATTATTAGAGCGGTTGACTCTGGTATGTTGGCCGTGATGATTCTTCTAGACTATTCTGAAGCCTTTGATACCCTAAACCATACTGTTCTTCTTAGGATTCTTAGATATATTGGACTAACTAATCAGGCTATTGATCTACTTCACTCTTATCTTGTAGGGCGACAGCAAAGAGTATATATATATATTGATCAACGATATTCCAAATTAAGAGGTATATTAACGGGTGTGCCTCAAGGGACAAGATTGGGACCTGTGCTAGATTCAGTCTACACTGCTTTTTTTCACAAGCATGTTTCAAACGCAAAACTTCAAAAATATGCAGATGATACCCAGTTGCTGCCTTCATTCTTTCCCGATAAATTTATTGATGTGTGTGGAGTTGTCAACAACTAACTTCAAAAAATTGCAAAGATTTCCAAAAATCACTACTTGTCGTTAAAACCAAAAAAATGTGTAGGACTTTTGTTCGGTCGAAAGAAGGATAGATTATTGCACAAGAACATAGATATATCAATTGGAGACGTAAGTGTACAATTTGTTGACGTGGCCAGGAATCTTGGGGTCTGGATGGATACCGAACTGCGGTTTAACAAGCACATTTCTGAATGCGTTAGAAAAACTATTTATAAGCTAAAAATTTTGTATAATTCACGTCAAGTCTTAAATAGAAAACTTCGCCTTATGTTATGCGACTCTTTGGTTTTGTCCTCTTTCAACCATGGCGATACTGTGTATGATACTTGCTTGACGGCTGTTGACTCTAAAAGTATTCAAAGAATACAACATTATATACAGGTTTGCGTATGGGATCAGAAGGCGCGAATCAGTTCGATATCTGCACTGTACAGGGTGTCCCATTTTCGTAGGTTTTACGGGGTTTCCAGCTTATGAGTAGAGATAGAGAGATGCGGTTTTCGCGACACCGTGCTACTTTTCGATGAAACTAAAGAGGCCGCAAACAGATCTGCCCTAACCATTTTAGTTTCCGTGCTACAGGGTGATTTTGAAAATTTGTCATTTTCGGACACCCCCTGTAACTCAGCTATCGTAAAATATATTTAAAATGTTTCAACTGGTATTTATAGATTTTTTCACGTAGAATTCAGTGGCATACTCAGATTTTTGCTGAGAGTCATAGTTTTTGACATATTGGCATAACCTACTATTTTTTAAATGGGAGACCCTATATATTATTTTTTCATCTTATTCTTCGTGTCGAGAGCTTTTCAAAAACATACCATAAGTCATATTTATTTTCATAAATAACATGAAAAAATGCATTTTTCTTTAAACGGATTTATGGCATAGCAGATCAATCGAAATAAGAGAAGGTGGCTGTGGTAGCCATGGCAACGCCAACAAAAATATGATCAGGCAGCCATTACTGCTGTCATTTTTGGCATTATTGCGTTTAAATTTTTCTTGACGTCTATTATAATTATTGTTTTTAATATGGCTCAGAATCAAAAATTTGAATATTTTGAGAAATATGATATGAACGCGTGTTTTATATTGTCTAATGAAGATGCAGATCAGGCGGCAGAGCTTTATTTGAACAGGTTAGTTCTTTTTTATCTTCCTGCATTTTGACTTTATTGGTTCGCTTTATTTTATCTTAGATATCCCGAGAGAAGACAACCAGAAAAAAGAATTTTTCAAAAAATTAAAAATAATCTTTGCCAATATGGATCTTTTAACAAGCCTCGATCGCGAACTTAAAATAAAGAGAACGAAGAATCTGAGGTCAACGTTTTAGCCCTCGTTCAGACAGCTCCTGAAACATCTTGCAGGAAAATAGACGAAGAGGCGGGTGTACCGAAAACCAAAGTGCAGAAAATTTTGAAAAAGCACAAATTCAAACCCTATAAATACAAACTTGTGCATCATCTGCACCCTGGTGATGCAGAGCGCAGATTGGAGTTCTGCAATTGGTTTATAAATATGAAGGCAGAAGATATCGATTTTGAAAAAAAGATTATTTGGTCAGACGAGGCACATTTTACTAGTTCAGGGATTTTAAATAGACACAACACGAGATTTTGGAGTGAAGAAAACAACCATGTTATTTTTCCTAGGGAGCGTCAGGGCAGATTTGGATTCAATGTCTCCTGTTTTATTTTCAACCGAAAAATAGTTTACCAAATATATGAAGGAAATCTGAATTCGATTGGTTACGTGCGAATCCTAGAAGACGCATTAGGAATTTTGGATGATGTTCCCTTGGCTCAACTAAATAGGATTTATTTCCAGCAAGACGGAGCTCCAGCCCACAATGCCAGAATAAGTCAAAACTGGCTTAACGACCATTTTCCTGGAAGATGGATAGGAACACACGGACCTGTTCGATGGCCACCACGATCCCCTGACCTCTCAGTTTTAGATTTCTTTTTGTGGGGTTATTTAGAAAACAAGGTTTATGTAAGGCGATACGAAAACTTAGAACAACTAAGAATGGCCACCGAAAACGCTTTTGCAGAGTTACAAAGACAGTCATTTACAATAGAAAATGCATTAAAAAGAATTTTTAAAGTTTGTCACACTTGTAGGACACATAATGGTCTACAATTTGAACAATATTTGTCGTTTTAATGAAATTATAATTATTACCTTTTACCTACTTCCTAATTTTTTCTGATGCTGTTACTTTGTTATTTCGTTAATAAATATTTGTTAACTTTTTCCATGGCTCCACAGCCACCTTCTCTTATTTCGATTGATCTGCTATGCCATAAATCCGTTTAAAGAAAAATGCATTTTTTCATGTTATTTATGAAAATAAATATGACTTATGGTATGTTTTTGAAAAGCCCTCGGCACGAAGAATAAGATGAAAAAATAATATATAGGGTGTCCCATTTAAAAAATAGTAGGTTATGCCAATATGTCAAAAACTATGACTCTCAGCAAAAATCTGAGTACGCCACTGAATTCTACGTGAAAAAATCTATAAACACCAGTTGAAACATTTTAAATATATTTTAAGATAGCTGAGTTACAGGGGGTGTCCGAAAATGACAAATTTTCAAAATCACCCTGTAGCACGGAAACTAAAATGGTTAGGGCAAATCTGTTTGCGGCCTCTTTAGTTTCATCGAAAAGTAGCACGGTGTCGCGAAAACCGTATCTCTCTATCTCTACTCATAAGCTGGAAACCCCGTAAAACCTACGAAAATGGGACACCCTGTACAATGATATTCGCACCGAATTTAAAGATAAATCTATAGAAAACTTTAAAAAAGCCTATAAAGATTTTCTTTTGAGTAAACAGGAGTGAATTTCTTTGCGCCTGCTAGCCTTGAACGTAGTTAAATGCAGTTGTATATATTACGTTTCCTTTTCTGCTTAGGTATTCTCTTTTGTTTGTTTTTAATTTATTTATTATGTTGTTGAGGGTTGAGTGGAAGACCATTCTTTGGTGACATTCGTGTACCTAAGGAATGAACTTCGCCTTTTTAGGTATAGCACATTAGGTTTATATATACATATTTTGTAATTGTTTTATTGTAATTTTGCAACTATGCTTTACGCTAAATAAAGATTATTATTGTATTTATGATTTGTTGTCTCACACTATTCCTGTGGTTGTATTTTATACTGACGGGATTATACCAGGTCAGTACAAAAAATAAAAATAAAAAAAGGAAATGGAAAAAAAACAACTATTGTGTATTAAGAAATGATCTAACGATGCTACATGTTTTCAAAATGACCGATTTTTGGATGTTCCTATGAATGTCTCTATTAAGTCCTAATTGAGCCAAATGCGGTGTAAACGTTGTTGGGGTGAGACCTGTTACTGATATGACGAGAGGAACAATGATGACTCTTTCCTGCTTCCACAGCGTTTTTACTTCCATTGCCAAGTCGGTGTATTTGGCGATCTTCTCACTGTATTTCGCTTGGATGTTCTCGTCGTTGGGGACAGCCATGTCAATTAAATAAGTGATTTTTATCTTTTTTGGATTGAAAGGTGATATCGGGTCTGTTTGCGGGGATTGTTTTATCTGTGTGGATGTCAATGTCCCAGTAGAGCTTGTAGTCTTCGTTTTCAAGTATGTATGTTGGTGTATAATGGTAGTAAGGGTCTGTGTTCTCCGTTAGTTTGTATGTTGTGGCTAAGGCTTGATGAACCACCTTCGTTGCTGAGTTGTCTCGCGGTGTATTCAGTTCCGGCCATTATTCTACATCCACTCGTTATGTGATCGATCGTTTCTCCCTGCTAGTGACACCTCCTACACCTCTCGTCTTCAATTTTTGTGTCCTTGATGATGTGCTTTCGATAGTTTCTGGTTGCTATGACTTTGTCCTGGATGGCAAGCAGGAAGCCTTCTGTTTCAGGGAACAGCTGCCCTTCTTGTAACCACGTATATGAAAGCTTTTTCTGTATATGGTCTTGCTTTATGTGGTATCTGTGTCATCCCTGGGGTGTTTTTTCAGACCAGATGTTCATCTTTTCTAGTCGTGATTGGATATGATTGCGTGCGTCTGCTGCGTGGCCCGTTTGAGACAGGTCGAGCGGTGTATAATTCTTGTCTGCCTTCACTATTGCCTTGTGGAGGTTAGTTTGTTTGTTGTGGAAGAATTTTCTGAGTTCGTAAATTTGTTTTTTATTTAGCGATTGTATATCTATAATTCCCCTTCCTCCTTCTTTTCTCTCGATGGTGGGTCTTTCCTCGCATGCGTTGGGATGTAACTTCCTGTGTTTAGTAAATTCAGAGCGTATGAGAATATGAATGTTTTCTATGTCTGTATATGACCATTTAATGATACCAAACGAATACGTAAGAATAGGTATGGCGAAGGTGTTAATAGCTTTCGTTAGATTTCTGGAATTCAGTTTTGTTTTTAGTAGCTTTGTGAGTCTGGTTTTAAATTCCGTCTTGAGCTCTGATTTGATATGAGTGTGGTTAATTTTGGTGCTTTGATGGAAGCCTAGGTATCTGTACGTTTCTTCTTTGAGCATGTTGTCTATAGTTTCATTGTTGATTGAAGTAGCTTGTATTTACTTATACCAAATTCCATGTTGATGTCCAGGGTAAACGTTTCTGTGATTTTAAGGAGTTCCTTTAGCTGTGCCTTTGTGCTTGCATATAATTTTATGTCATCCATGTACAAGAGATGGTTTATTTTGTGTAGGTTATTTTTTTGGTGTTTAATTTGGAATCCGAAGTTTATGTTATTCAGTGTGTTTGAGAGAGGATTGAGACAGAGGCAGAACCACAAAGCGCTGAGTGAATCTCCCTGGAACATACCTCGTCTGATGTAGATCTCTTCTGTTTCGTTGTGCTCTTTTTGTGTTCTCAAGTTGATTTTAGTTTTCCACGTACTCATGATTTGCGTAAGAAATTGTTTATCGGCTGTTTTTCCTGCACCCTTTTTGTTCTTCCGTTAGAATGTTTTTGTGTGCTAGATGTTGTTCTATTTTCCTGGTAGTTATGGCTGTGATGATCTTATATAGGGTTGGAAGGCACGTAATAGGTCGGTAATTTGACGGGTCCTTATTGTCTCAATTTTTGGATTTAAGGTATGTTATAGTTGGCGTATTACCTTTCTGGAATGACGTCACGCTGGTTTCAAATAACGTATTTCTTATATTATTTATATTTCAGCGATGATTCCTAACCTAAACGTATGCAGTGATGTAGATAGGAGGGGTGCGTTCAGCACTGGCTAAAGCGAATTTAAAATTGGCATTTTCTGTACAGAAAGCGCTGCAACTTGTCGAAAATGGCTGGCAAAAAATTAACACTCTCATTGCCATAAAAAAACCCTCATTTTGCACACTTAATACAAAAATAACTATTATAACTTCAAAAACTAAAATTATTTTGCAAATAAGACTTTACTAATATAAATTCTTTCATCTTAGTCTTATTCTTTGTTTGCAATGTAATAAATTGACGCCAGTTACCCATTTTCATCAAAATTATTTTAATTCTCAATTACAGACAATACTGAAAAAATATTAAGAAAAGGGGAATAACAAACGATGAATCCTTTACCTCCAGAATGTTTCAAAAACAAAAAGAGGTAAAAACAAAAATCACAGATTACTTAAAGAACAAAATAAGAGATATGATCTATTGCGTGTATGCTAAAAATGAATATGTTACAATGCAGACTTTGCTTTAAAAACTAAAAGAGAGAAATTAATGTATAACTAACTAACTTTAAAAATAAAAACTACTCCCCTTCACTGTCTTCAGAATCAGAACTAAATTCTTCATCGTCACTGCTGTCTTCGTCGGTACTAATTACAAGTGTCTGAAGCATTACATATCTGTATTGTCTTCCAAGCTTCTTGGATTACCCTTTCTGTGTGGCTGACATAATTTTTCCAATGCTCTGAAGATACTTCATTTATCGCTTTTTCCCAAATGGCCAAAACTTCCGATGGTGTCCCCTTCAGACTAGCAATGTATTGGTCGTATTTCCTCTTACACTCAGACCATACCATTTCAATAGCATTAAATTGACAATGGTATGGAGGAAGTCTTAGTATTTTGTGGCCCAAAGGTTTCACATATTCGTCAAGGTAGAATGTTTTTTCAATGTTACAATTTTTTTCTACAATGCTCCATATTTCATCCTTCATGGCCCTCTCTGGGAAGTCAATGTTCTTTTCTTTTAACCATCCAATCAATCTCTGCTTTGTCCATGATTTTCTTGGAATATCCTCTAAAAGGCCGGAATGATAGCTTGCGTTGTCCATCACTATCAAACTTTTTGGAGGAAGATTTGGTACCAGCTGATTTTTAAACCAATTTTCAAAATTTTGCTTGTTCATATTGTCATGATAATCTCCGCTTTTTAGTCCACTTTTAAATATTAAACTGGCCCCCTTAATAAATCCTTCCTTTGATCCAGCGTGAACTACAATATATCGATGACCTTCACTAGCTTTTTTAGAACTTGTAGACATAGTGTTATCCTGCCAGCTGTTTCTAAACGAACCTTTACTAAAAATCCAAGTCTCATCAATAAATACGGTGGTATAAGCATCTTGTCCTAGATTTTGATTTTTGACATATTCCCTCAAGAAATTGATTCTCTTGTGGACGATGTGGGGCAAATCCATCAGGTATTTTCTATTATTTGATTTCTTCCACTTAAAACCAATACTTTTTACGTATTTTCTGAGCGAGGTGATGGAAAAATTAAAATATTCATTTATCTCTTTTAGTTTTTTAAGCAAAGTCTGCATTGTAACATATTCATTTTTCGCATACATGCAGTAGTTCGTATCTCTTATTTTGTTCTTTAAGTAATCTGTAATTTTTGTTTTTACCTCTTTTTGCTTTTGAGACATTCTGGAGGTAAAGGATTCATCGCTCGTTATTCCTCTTTTCTTAATATTTATGATTGTTGTATGGCTAAGTTTTGTTGCATTTGAAGCTCGTTCAATTATATTATCAGTTTGCGGAAGGATTCCATTTTTAGCTTGCTCTTTTTCCAATTGAAAAAAAGCCAAGATTTTCAAAACTATTAGCTGTGATTGCTGATTATATCTTCGCGGCATCTTGCAAAAGTTTAAAAAGAATCACAACAAATCAATGTCAATTTTGACGAATATATTCTGAAAGACACATAACCAAAACCGGCATTGACTGTTGTAAAGAAACGACAATGAGTTTTTTCAAAATGTTTTTGTCACTGTCAGTTAACATAAATCAAACAAAAATAACCAAAAATGACGTCATTCCAGAAAGGTAATGCGCCAACTATATTCCTTGGGTGAGAAAACTGGGGAGTGTGCTAGGTTTTAGAATAATTTCATTAATTTGGCGAGTGAGAGCTTCATGTGTGGATGTAAACTGTTTGTACCATAAATTATTATTATTATTATTATTATATGTATGTGCTATAAAACAATTATAATTTTGAATTCTCAACCGTAGATAGAATAATGATATATAGTTTTAGGATATTAACATATATATATTGTTTAAAAAATGCTTCCACAAACAAAACTAATTATATATGTCTTATATTATATTTTTGTACTAAAATTGCTGTAAACCATTTGAGTAAATCCAAATACCTGTATCATACGTATAACCGGTATAACTAAAAATTATATAATTTTCCACCAATTTTGGTTTCAAAAGGTTATTAAAAATGGTATAAGCGAACTATATTTAATTTGTGTGTTAAAAACATTGTTTACTAAAATAAAAGAATTTTTTTTTTTATTTTGAAATTTCAATGGGGTAGAACAATATATATACACTGTTAAAAAATTGCTTCCACTCATTTTAGTTGCAAAACATTAATCATTATGGGTTAATATATATTTAGTGTACTGTTTAATATTAAATTTTTTTGAAATGGGTGAAATCCTGTTTTTCCTATGTTTTTTAATGTTACATTCATTAAAGCGAATTCAAATATGTACTATACGTGTTTGCCGAACATGACTATGATACATTCAAGTTTTACAGAGAGGGCTTTGAAACAGAACGTCATTGTAGTTACTCATTACTTTATTGACAGTTTTCAAGGTTTTTAAACCCTTTTTTCGTTAAATAAATATATCTATGGCCTAAAATTTTTTGTCAAGCTTTTTATATTTAGATCTAAATTTTATTTTTTACATTTCAATTTTACAAAATCGAGTTTTTATTATTTTTTTAAATCTCATTTGTGACTGAAAGTGCTTAATATGTTATCGGTTTTAAACAATTTTGACACCATAGCTTAAATGTGTTTATTTGCTTGACCTTTTATAAATATTCCGCCCATGCAACAAAAATAAATATACAAAAGACTGCTAATTGATTGCCATTTATAAATTTCTATTCAACTATTAAATATGATGCAGCTTTATGATATTTATACTGACGTGTATAATAAAAATTCATATTAAAATGCATGATTTAGGATTCTTTTTTGAATTTTAAAATTACAAAATTTGTAAGGTTAAATCATCAAGAATTATGTCTCTCTCTCTGTAAAATGTTCTTATCTATTTGTTATGAAATATAACACATGATCGTTTAGAGATAACTAATAATTGATTTTCTATTTCAAGACTAGGTAGGTTTCAGGTAGATAAAAACATACACCATAATTTTCGCGTTAGAAAAGCTTTTTTGAAAAATATATGCAGTGGTGTAGAATCTTATTTCCTATAATTATTTATGACGCTTTTGAATTGGCTCAAAAAACTTATTTTAACCATTTCAGCAATATGTCAGAAGTCAAAAGTATATGGTTTTATGAATTTGTTAACGGATATCTTTTAAATTATACGATATCTTGTTTAGATGACCAAAACAAGCTTATTCCTTAGTGCAAGCTTCCTTCTTTCCTTTGTGAACCTTCCTGGTTCCTTCAGCCTTCTTTTAAATACCACATATTATATGAAGTTCGTTTTATCTCGATTGTGTAGTTAATCACACGGATTTAGATATTAGAGTATTGGCTACAGCTTGAATTTATGCTAAGTGATGGTGTTGGTTTTCTCTACATGATATATTCGAAATGTCCATTATGAAGTTTTGTGACCAGAAAAACTCTGTATTAATAAAATCATAAATATGTCATCCACATATCGAATCCATAACTTAGGCTTCAAACTTACTTTCTCAAAAGCTTCTTTTTGGAAGTATATTATAATAAAATCGGCGACTACTGGTTAGTAAAGGCCTCATTGGAGGACCATCTCTCTGTTTATACATTTAATGACAAAATGACTAAATGAAAAATAAGTATTTTTAAGGCAATGCTTCTCGTGGTATAATTTTTTGTTGTATTTTGCCGTTTATTGGTGAACTATTTATTTAATTTTTAGTTGTGTTTCCTAAGTACGTAAACGGATTCCTTGAAAAAGGCTTATAACAATTTTTTTGCCTTGTAGGATATCCTGCATTTTTGTATGTAAGCTTGGATATTCATAACTACTATTGCGTTTCCTTTCTCCGATGGAAAAATTGTAATGTAACTGTGATATCTTTATTTTTGGAAGATTTATTAGGGCCTCTGTTCAGTAGTATTTAGGTTTTGTCTCGGTGGTTTGCTTAAGCTTAAATTCTTGCCATCATAGAATCTCAGTCCTAACACTGGAACCTGTGGCTCTCGTTTCATATATAAACCAGTTTATATCAGGAATAACCTTGTTAGCGAAACTCTTCCTGTATTTTGTATGGATATCACGTCTACTGATGATACTTGTGGCTGACTCGACTTTTTTAGAAGATTGTCATCCTTTTTCGAAAGTTTATCAGTTTTAATATTCTTATTTGATTCTGTTCACCAATAAATACCTATTTTTCATTTAATGGGCCAATGTAAAAACGAATAGATGGTGCTCCCATAGGGTCCTCACTATCAACAGCAGTTACGAATTTATTTATAATAAACCTCGAGAAAGAAGCTCTTCAGAAAGCAAGTTTGAAGCCCAAGCTATAGATTTGTTATGTGGATGACATATTTATTATATGACAACACTGTCATACAGAACTCGAACATTTTCTGACTCAGGTAAAATTCAATGCATCCTAGAATACAATTACTCTAGAGACGTAAACAACAAACTTCCATTTTTAGATGTTCTGGTCACAAAATCATAATGGACATTTCGAATACACCGTGTATAAAAAATTAACACATATCGACATATATTTACATCTACTATCTAAAGGACTGCCATATACATTTCCACTTAAAACTGAATGTGGTTTAACTCAGATAAAAATTGACGTTTATTACGTAATGTATTCTGCAGTATAATATTATCATATTACATAGAAATGGATTAATTTTATACGGCTAGGGATTGACGTTAGCTAGGGATTTAAGCCAGACATAGAGTTGGACAAATAATAAAATTTTGTTGATCATATTTTAATGCCAATTTCAGAGCTTAATGGATAGTGACAGCTTCAGTAGTAAAAACACTTCAGCTCTTATCTACTTGAAATGTAATTCAGCTGTTCTATTGCCGTAAGACATTTTGGAGGCATTAATGTATATTAAAAGGGATTTTTTTGAGTTGTAAAAGTAGAGGAGAGTGGGGCTAAGACAATATCCGGCGATTTTAAACCAGTTCTCCTTAGCGGGTTTCATTCTTTCAGCTCTAACATAATAATAATAGCAACATTTTTCCCAATAATGAGGCTGCATAAGACCATTGAGATAAATTCAATTGTTTCAGGTGTTTTGTTATAAATTATTAATGCAAGATTAACTCAAATAATTCTTTATTCTACTTTGCCTATATGTTCTATTTTTACTAGAACGTAGAATATATTGGCTATATTACTCTGCTAACCGAAAGCTTTTAGGTTATGTTGTGGAATTGTACTTTGATTTTCATTTACCTTGTTCACTTTGGTGCAAAATAGAACTAAAGTAACTGTTTTGCTCCTAGACATTTTCATTTATTTTTTTAAATTTTATCTAGCAAAATACTTTTGTTTTCATTTAAGTTCTTTTTATAAACCAAACATAAGTGTTTGTTTAATTTAATTTTGCGTTGGAATGTAATATAATGGCTTAAATTTTAAAGATTTTTTCCATTTTCTTTGCCTCTTATCAAAGATCACTTTTTTCAGGAGAATTTTATTTATTCAAATAAAAAATATTTTTCTCTGCCCATCCTTTATTAAAAGCAATTTTTTAAATAAACATTTAAAATACCTCTTTAAAGATCCATCCAATTTCAATTTTATGAAAATTATTACTAATTATGTTGTTTATAATTCTCACGGGGTACATATAGTCGTAGAGGCTAATCAAATTATTGTTATTATATGCACTATTACAATACAACTAAACAAAATAGACATACCTTCCTTTTGTAAGGCAATTTAGCTGTGTCAGGATGTAGAAAATTGTACTGACAATATTTGTGCAACTGAATGGCGGTGATCCTTTTCATTTCTTCACTGTCGGGTACCTTTTTCGGTCTTTGGAATGCTGGATCTCGTTCTAAAGTGTTCCAGACATGCATCTATAGAAAGAAAATTAAATAACGATAAATGTAATAGACTTTATATTTGTTGAATAATGCCATCTTGCACTCAACATTCTATGAGTACGTTTATATCGACCTGACCGGCTTTAAAATGAGGTTTGACTTGAAATTCACTATGGTGACAAACTTTCAGACAGCAAATATCTTGGTTAATGTGGGAGGCTCAAGAAAAATGTCTTAAAAAAATATTTTTGCGTTCTCAAGATGGATATCATAAATACAAGTTCAATTATACAGGGTGCTTAGCAAAGTCGTAGCAAACCAAATTTTTGTTTTTTTAACTGTACACCCTATATATTTTCACGGATTTCAATACGGCTTGCCGAGCCGAATTCAAAGACATAAGGTTTGATGGGTTTATCATTAATGGCTCTCTCAGAAGTGATTAAAAACTTTCCTATAATAGCAATGTGTTAGATAGGTAATTATTCACCTGCAATATGATAGCTGTTAATCAAATCTGTCACCTTTGTCTTTGTCACTATAAGTCATTATAAAGGTAACTTACATTAGTTTGTCTAAAATCCTAAGCTTTTTTACATACAACGAATATGTGGATATGCTTTTAAAATTAGAAACATGTCGAAAAATAACAGGTAAGCCGAGGTTTTATATGGAGGGCGATTTCCGGATGGTACAGGGTAACCCATTTTTGGCACTTTTGGGGGGTATCTCACTTATTTTTAAAGATAGAGGATTGCGATTTTCGCAACAGTATGCCACTTTGGGTCTGGTACGATTTAATATATCTCGATTTTTACCTTTTTTTGGTTTTGTAAGGAAGCTTACCTTAAATTTACTATATTTAAGCAAAAAAAAGCGTGGATGAAGCGTTTTTTTTGTTTAAAAAAATCACAAAACTTTTCATAAATAACGAAGAAACTTCAGAAATGTCAGTACTTTTCCAATGCTAAACTGTCAATTATGAAGTTTTTGACAAAATACAGATTCTAAATCATATGCACTGTTGCCAAACTTACTTGGTTTTCTTCAAATATACAACAAATAGTATTCCTAAATTTAAACAAAACGGTTTAACGATAGTTTTCTTAACAAACCTGGTGCTAATCTAACCCAGTATAAATCACAGGACCCTAAATCGCTATCGTCAATCGCGCTACTTTAGAGTGTGCGCATATTTCAGATATGATTTTAGCGTGTGATTTTATGGCTTTAATGATGATTTTATCAACGAACCTGGGCTAACTTAACGCTAACGGAACGCATCCACCTAAAAGTTTTGTTAAAAAAAACAGTGTTTTAAGACTGAATTTTGTTGCTGCGCTACCGCGCGCTCTCTTTACACCGACCCTAACCAATCCTTATCTAACCTAAACCGCATTTTTTTAAATTATAAGTCAAAAAATACTAAAATTACTAAGAACTATTCCACTCAGTTGTTTTACAATGGCAAAATGACAGCAACGGCCTGTTTTCTACTGCCAAAACTCATACCTGGACAAAATCAACAAGCTGGTCTTTCAGCGACAACATTTTGTTGGGTTAAAGTAAAAAATTGATCTTGTCATTTTGACAAGTGTCACCTCTTCAGTATTGTAAATAATAAATAAAATTATTTTCATGGATATTAAAAAATAAAGTTATTATATTTTATTTCTTTCGATTTCACTGTTTTATTTGATATTATCGTCGAATAACACGCGTGAAAAAAATTTGAAGGTAAAATTTTCTCTCTTGTGGTATTATACAGGGTGTCCCACGACGAACTGCGGCGATCGATTTCTTGGAAAGTAGGCTTCGGAAAAATTTGAAATTTTGGCAGCTAACTAAAGTCGATAGGAGTAATTCGCGCAAAATACTTTCAAGATGGCGGCACTTCCGGTTATACCGGAAGTAGACGTCAACTTTCTTTTTTTAAATAGAAAACGCTCTATATTATCGAATTTTTGGATTCCTCGAAAAATTCTAGGTATATTTCATGTATAATATCCTATACCTAAGTTGAACTGTTTTTCAGATATTTTGAATTTTATGTAACAAATGACGTTTGCAGGTCTAGGCATAACTATAAATATCTGCTTATCGAAGTCTCTATTATTTATTTGCGGGTGGCTTCCTTGTCCAAAAGAATCCACTTTAGTGGCCTGTGCTGATATTTTTATAATAAATAAATATAGGGTGATCAAAAACTGACATTATAAATATACTTTAAAAAATCGTTAAAAGTTACTTTTTTTAAATGGAAACCCCCAATTTTTATAATTTTATCTTATTTAACACTTAAAATAAGGGTGACTTTGTATCAAGTTGTCTATTCCAAAAATTTATAGTAACCAATTGGTTACTATAGAAACGTAATATTTATTGTCGTTTTACAACTACCTACTAAAATATTATTTATTTATTATAGTAATTATAATAATTATTAAACTAATAATCATGCCGGGGCGATTAAATTACACACACGAGGATTATTTGAATTTGTTTATTCTCTATGGGGAATCTAACAGAGTTTTAACAAGAACATGCCAGATATTTGCTGATAGGTATTCAGATAAACAGAAACCGTCACCGAACCGCGTTAAACAAATGTTGGAAAACTATAAACATTTTGGAAACGTCAAGGCAAATTAATAAGAGGAAGCCCATTGTTGATAACGAAAACGTCGAGATTGCAATTCTGGGATATTTTGCAGCATATCCAATGACTTCCCTAAGAAACGTGGCAAGGCAATCAGGAATCTCGAGGAACTCAGTGCATAGTATTCTGTTAAAACATAACTACCAACCCTATTTAATATTATTGGTTCAACATCTAAAAGACACTGATTTGCCAAAAAGAGTACAGTTTTGCGAGTTTTAACAATGGTACAAGATAATCCTAAATTTTTGGACAATATAATTTGGACCGATGAAGTAAAATTTACTAAAAATGGCCTTTTCAATAGACACAATTCCCATTTTTGGAGTGATTCGATAGCGGAACTTTCAAGAATCCTGGCAATTTAATGTATTTTATGCAGTAAGGAACGATGGAGTAATAAAACTGAATTTTTACGAAGAAAATTTGAATGGTAAGTTATACATTGCCTAAACACAAGGACTTTTTTAATTAAATATAATCCATTTAGGTAATATTACAATAATTTTTTTATCAATTTAGCGTCAATCCAAAATTAGATAAATTATTTAGTAAATATTATTACATAAATAAATTAAATTAAATTATTTATACAGGTCACACTACACTACTTCATACAAATACTGGTCCACATACCGTAACACATCATATCTAAAAAAATATATCGTCCCAAGTTTTATAGGAAAGTTATCTTTAGTTAGATATTTACAAGGTATTTATACAGGGTACTTTAGGAAGTCATAAAATACTAAACCTTCTTTTTTTTTTTATTGAGCACTCTTCAGATTAAATTAATTGAATTTTGATGTATTTTGTTTTTTCTTAAATCAATAAATCGATGAATATTATCAAAGCATTTCTTTCCATAAAATTATGTCTATAAACTTTTGTAGAAGAAAGATATCTGAATATTCTGGAAGAGTTGGACAACGAATATTTAAGTAATTTACCTCTGGCAGAACATAATCAAATTTTCTACCAACACGATGGCGCCCCACCACATAGAACCGTTGAAGTTACTAACTTTTTACAAACTACGTTTTACGACAAGTGGATTGCCAACAATGGACCTTTCCTGTGGCCTCCTCGTTTCCCCGATCTGACAGTCTTAGACTATTTTATATGAGGAACGATAAAAGGAATCGTTTATTTTAATCCAGTAACAAAGAATGAGGAATGTATGGCAAGGGTAAGGGACGCGTTCGAAAGTTTATCTCCAGCTTCAATTAGAGTCGCCACCCACGAGGGATTTATTCGGAGATGCGAAAAATGTTTGGAAGTACAAGGTGGACATTTTCAACATTTATTGAAAATATAAGTTGTGCTCTTGTGTAGATTAGACTATAATGGGAATAGGCTTTCTTTAATTAATTTTTGTCTTCACGGTTTCAACATTTTTATAGTTTTCCAACATTTGTATAACGCTGTTCGGCGACGGTTTCTGTTTATCTGGATATCTATCAGCAAATATCTGGCATGTTTTTGTTAAAACTCCCCATAGATAATAAACAAATTCAAACAATCCTCGTAATAATCATGCCCCGGCATGATTATTAGTTTAATAATTATTATAATTACTATAATAAATAAATAATATTTTAGTAGGTAATTGTCAAACGACAACAAATATTACGTTTCTACAGTAACCAATTGGTTTTGTTTTCGCCAGGCCTCCCCGTCATGGCCAACTAACAAGAAAACTAAGAAGCCGTCTGGTATTATTAGAATAAAAAATGTTAAATCGTCAATAACTCAAAAACTCAAATTTTTGGAATAGACAACTTTATACAAAGTCACCCTTATTTTAAGTGTTAGATAAGATAAAATTATAAAAATTGGGGGTTTCCGTTTGAAAAAAGTAACTTTTAACGATTTTTTAAAGTATATTTATAATGTCAGTTTTTGTTCACCCTATATTTATTTATTATAAAAATATCAGCACAGACTACTAAAGTGTAACCTTTTCGACAAGGAAGCCAACCGCAAATAAATAATAGAGACTCCGATAAGCAGTGAAAAGGCGACTGTTCCTTATATGACTTTTTCCGTAGAATTCAGTGCCGCTTTCAGAATAAAAATGCAGGGGCAGGTCAAAAAGTTATGGAACCTACTTTATTTTTTTAAATGGGACACCCTGTATATTATTCTTTATGTTTATTAGGAATAATGTGCGCTTGCCCAAAATATATATATGTATGCAGTTATTTTGAAATACAAGATCAAAATTCGAGATTTTCTAAAATTTTCTTTTGTGTCCAATTAGTAGCTAGTAGGCTATAGTTAATTTGTTTGGAACAAAAAGCAAAATGTCAAAAATTTTGCGGTTTTGTCAGTTTTTTATTATTAGTGAAATATTTTTGTTGTTTCGGTGTTTCTATTTATTTAACTATATACTATATTTAATTTACTTCTTTTACAATAATGTTGTTTACGAAAATTATGAATAAAGTATGATATGTTGGTTTGTTTCGAAAAATCTAATGAAAAACCCCAAGAAGCATCCAATTTTATTTGCAAGGGTAACGTATTTTCAGCGCTATGGTTACGATAATATCTTAGGAGTACTTTTTATTCATATCTTCAGAGAGAAGATAACCTTTCTGAGATATATTTATCTACCTCAAATCAAATTTAATAGAGCACGGATCATTTATCCAATCCCGTCCAAAAGCAAACACCAAACAAGATAAAGAGATAAGAAAAACATATTGGGTTATGTAGAAGCGATGCCTTGATCTTCTTGCCAGCAAATAGAGGAAGCAAGTGGTATATCCAAGTCCGATGTTCAAACAATTTTGCAAAAATATAAATTCCAATCTTGAAAGTTCAACATTTACATCCGGCGATGCCGAGCGCCGAATGTTGTTTTGCCAATGGTATTTACAACAAATCCATACTGATGAATCTTTTGGCAGACTCGTTATCTGGTCCGATGGATCTTATTTTTCAACTGTGGGAATTCTCAGTCGCCATAACACAAGAAGCTGGCCCGCAGAAAAATCACCATTTTTGAGAGGGCACAACAAGGGCGCTTTGGGTTTGGGGACGCGTATTTCATTTTTGGGAGAGAAATAATCTACAGGATTTTTGAAAGAGGTCTCTCTTCGCTTTTAAGGGCATTTTTAGACGATAACTTTCCTTAAATATAGATTGATACCCACGGATCTGTAAGATGGCCCCCTCGATCTCAGGATCTTTCGATTTTTAGAGCCTTTCTTATGGAGTTTCATGTAAAATAAAATATTTATAAAACACTATATCAGTCTGCAGCGGAGTTTCGTGCGGCAATGGATTTAACTTTTCAAAATTTGCAAAGAAGAAAAAATGTTTCTTTTGAACGATAGTGGAAGAATAACAAAAATACGGGAAAATGACCGTCATTTTGAAAACCCCTTGCTTTTCAAGATTTTGTTCTCTTTTGTTTTTCCTAACTTAACTTTTAAATAAGATAGGTAGTTATTGTTTCCTTTTGAGTAATATTCAATAATTTTATCATAATAAATTAAAATGCTGTACTAAATAATTAAGTTACCTTTAAGTTGACAATTAAAAATGATCTTTTGAATTAAGTTTGAAAGTATTACATCTTTAGTATAATAATAAACAAAGTATAACATCGATTAAAATTGCTTATTATATCATATTACGAAAAAGTAAGACACAATACACGATCTATTAAAAAATGGTTAGTTTCAGTAAATATGAATGGTCAAGGGACAAAACATCCGAGGCATCCTCCACTTCTAAAGATAAAATTACAGATCAACCCTCTTTAACTCAACAAATCTTTATAAGTCATGTTTTTGTTGGTTATTTTAGATTTAAAAATAAAAATATGGCAACCCTAGATCTAAGTTTCTATTCAATAACAAATAAACAAAATTGTGACACTGGCAACATACCACATAGGAACTGGTCTAACCTATTGAGGTATTTATTTCACCTGCTTTATAATGGGGTTGTTCTTTCCTTTGTTTGTCCTACCAACAAAAGATTCGGGGGCATAATATACAGGTGTGGTGTTTAGCAGTGACGTACCACGAAAGAGTATGTATATATGTATATATATATATATATAGATAGTTTTTATTTCTTGGGATATAGTCGTCCAATTCAAAAATTAAACGTTTTTACACAGTAAGGACTCATTTTTATTAACGTTTCGGCTATAACTTTTATCAAAATCTACAAAGGTTAGACGGATTAAATTAAGTTTTATGAACTAAATACTAAAATAAAAGCTTACAATATAATATTTGGAGAATCCGTCACTCACATATCTTTAAAAATAACTTAATTGGAAGCTATAACAAATAAATTAAAACTAATACAGATGGGACTGGACATTTACTTACTCATAACTGATTATTTTTGGATGTTTTTTTAATTTTTATACCAGGTAAGTTTAATAATATGTTGTAGTTTTCATTCTGCCGGGTTTGTTTTACAGGTGTCGCAACATTTTATTTTAAAGGGGTGTGATACATTTTATGTAAATTCCTTATATCTGTTTTTACGTTTACAGTACTGGAATTTTTTTGGATGTAAACCATTTCGTAAAACTCTTTTTTGGTGTTAATTTCGGTAATAAGTATTTTATTGTAACTATAATTGAGTATGGTTGGTTTCAGTCATGTGGTTTGTGGAAGTTGTTTTATTTTTTTGTTATCGTATTTGTGTCTGTTAATCCAATTTTTTAAGTATTGGCTAGTCTGCCCAATATATACTTTATTCCAATCACCTTCGTGAAGCTACAACTATTTACAAAACGTCTGCTGTGACGTCATATTTACAGGGCTTCAGGTCAATTTTAAATCATAATTAGGCCGGAAATATTTTTTTGTGCACAATAATTGACAAGACTGTTTTTATATAAGCAAACGTAGTAAATTATTTGTGTCTGGCAAAAATTAAATTGTATGCAAGGACCCTATTGAATTATGCCTAATTTTGT
Organism: Kuschelorhynchus macadamiae; assembly: GCA_030620095.1. Taxonomy (NCBI): domain Eukaryota; kingdom Metazoa; phylum Arthropoda; class Insecta; order Coleoptera; family Curculionidae; genus Kuschelorhynchus; species Kuschelorhynchus macadamiae. The sequence goes on from JAUTXW010000369.1 coordinate 70,791, forward strand.
TGTGCGCGAGTTAATATTTCGATTAAAGGGCGACACGAACGATTAAAATTGGCGACTTTGTTGCGTATCTGATAGACTCTCTATGTGAAGTATAACCGGTCTTTGCTATTAGGTATGCTATATTGAGCTTATTGGGAAATATAGCTTATCTTAATACCACTTTTGCTACAATTGAAGAGCGCAAGATCATCAAGAGCCAGCTGGCCAGCAAGAATTTCCCCAAGATACCACTACCACTGCGACATCCGTGCATAGAACGATGGAGTTGGAGGTTTCAAGAAGTGGTCTATAACAAAGGTGGTCATATTCCGTAGTCATAGACATAATGACAGGGGGACGGATAGGAGCGTGCAGTCCAAGGAAACAAGGGAAGCTGTGCTTCCCCAAAAAAAATTACAAAACATCTTCTAAAATGTAATTTTTGAAATAGGATATAATAATATAATTTAGTTTATATTAAAAACGCTAAAATATTATCTTAATTATCAAGCCCATAATAAATGCGGCCTTGACTCCGACCCAGTCACAATAGAATATTGAATAGAACCTATGCGGGCCGCTAGCTTCTCTGCAGCCTAGTCCTGTATGCTTGATTTCCTGTGAATCGAGCCAGAGGTTATTGAACTTTCCACCGGCTGTTTGCAATTTTTGCATTTCAGTCGCGTGCTTTATGTGGTGGCGGAAGCTATCGTTGGAGTAGGTTCTTTGTTTGAACGGCTATCCGTGTGTTGTATGATACGTACGTCGCGTCGTGCATGGTGCGATATGGAAGACAATAATACGGACGTGGATATGCAAATACCGTCAACTTCGGCTGTCGGTAATAACGTTGAAAATGTTGGAGAATTTAGTAGGAAGAGTGTATGCGAATGTGTGGTATATGTCTTAGTAATAAAGGGATTTTCAACATTAAACTTCGTTGATAAGTTTCAAATAATTTCTAAAGGAAGGGCAAAACCGCCTATGAAAAATTTAACCACAAAAATGAAAAACTGTATTAGACATTTTTATCCGGAAAAACAATACGAACAATTTAAATGGCTAACAGGTTGCGAAAATATAAGTAAATTATTTTGTTGGCCATGTTTACTTTTTGAAAATGAAAAAGGTCTCTGAAATAAAACTGGCTTTTCCGATTTACACAATTTCCATAAAGCTGTAAAAAGACACATTATGTCCAAAGCGCATTTACAGGTCGTCATAAAAGAAAAAGTCTTCGGCAAAACCAGAATTGATAATAAACTTAATAAACAGTTGGAAATTAGTCACCGCCAACAGTCGATAAAAATAGGCAAATATTAAGAAGACTTATGGATGTTGTTTGTTTTCTCGGACAGCACGAATTGAGATTTAGAGGTCATGACGAAACAAGGGTTTTTTCAAATAGAGGAAATTTTCAAGATTTACTTAGTTTAATGGCTAAATATGATGATTGCTTAAAAAATCATTTAGAGCAGTCTAGCGTTTTTCGGGGAACGTCGAATCGAATCCAGAATGATTTAATTTCTGCTGTTGCAACCATTACTCTAAAAAGAATTAAGCAGGAGATTAGCGAGGCGCGGTTCATTGCTATTGTTCTGGACGAAACAACTGATATGACTAATTTTAGCCAATTATCTATAGTAATACGCTACGTTAAAACAGACGGAAGTATTCAAGAGCGATTTAAGGTTTTAAGAGTGTGTCCGAAAATCGTACAGCAGAGAGAAAAAATTAGTTGCTCAAAGCTATGATGCAGCTGCAGTGATGACAGGACAATTAGGGGGTCTGCAAGCTAAAGTTCGACAAACTTTCCCAAGTGCTGTGTCCATTGTTTTGCTCATAAATTAAATTTAGTTTAATCCCTGTCCATCAATCACATCAAAGAGCGTAAAGTATTTTTCGTTACTTTATGGCTGCTTTTTTTCCAAGTCAACAAAACGTACACAAGCTTTGGACTCCATTGTCCACAAACGATTGTTCAAAGTAGCTCCTACTAGGTGTAACTATAAAGGAAGACTTGTGTTAACAGTATCTGAAAATCGTGAATCACTGATTGAACTATTTGAAAATGGAAATTTTGAAAACGTGGGACTCAGAAGCAATAAATAGTTCGAGGGCGTTTCTGAGCTGTTTGAAACGATATTTTGATGTTAATTATTTGTTGAACATATTTTCAGAAATATTTAAATTATCGGACAATGTTTTTAATAAATTACAAACTAAAACAAATGATATTGCTTTTTGCCTAAAAAAAATTGGATGATTTTAAGTCCATGTTAAGACAAAAAAAGAGATGACTTTGACCTATTTTGATAGAAAACGATGACGTTAAATGTAGAGCCACAAGCCAAGCGTCTTCGAACAGACAAGGTGGAGGATGTTCAAACATCATACAGACGCCTCTTTTTTGAAATAATCGATCAAATTCAGCAACAAATAAACTATAGATTTAACGGTTTAAATGATTTTAAAATCCTCGAGCTCTGCAATTTTGATGCATTTAAAGGAAAAACTTTTCCAGAAGATGCGTTTAAATCTCTTCTTCTTCATTATGGCCAGTTCTTTGACCGAGTGTTACTGCGATATGAACTAAAAGTGATTTACGAAACTGATGACTAGCGCAAAAAATAACGCTAAGGAACTAATGCAATTTTTAAAAAACAAGGAACTGGAAGATGCCTACACCGAAGTGTCGAAATGGTGTGAATTTGTATTGACAATACCTGCCACAAGTTCATCAGAAGAACGCAATTTTTCAACACTTAAACGTATAAAAAATTTCGTGAGAATTTCAACGGGGCAGGAGAGACTTTCGCATACATCGCTGTTGTCCATTGAAAATAAACTTCTCCAAAATATGTCGGAGCATCGACGTTTTTATGATGACATCATTGACGAATTTGCAAAAAATTATCGAAGAACCGAATTACATTACAAATAGGTAAGTTTCTAAAAATTGCTTCCCTTTCTTAAAATTTCACCGCACGGCCCTGGGGACGGAATTGTTTTTATTTCAATGAAATCATACATTGTCAAAATTATTGTGAGTTATCGAAAGGGTGTTGTCAGCTATCTTACATGGAATAAAACTACAGACATAATACATATATGAACAAAGGTAATACTTGCTAATTATGTTATAATTAATTTTTAAGGTGGTTCTAATACTGTAATAATAACATATATGTTATTAACTATTTATAATATATAATTAACAACAAAAACATTTATTCAAATAACGTGTTTTTCTTTTATTTCCATAGATTCCTATTACTTCAAAACCGACAGCATCGCCGCATTTTTGTCAACTGCTGAGTACACGATTTTACAACTAGTAAAAGGGTTAATTGAACCAAGAGGTGTTAACTTGAGTTAGGGTATTGTTTTTGGGTAATATTTGTGATGTTTTGGGTAATTTTTGATAGTTCTTGGGCATTATGGTAGTTAAGTATGAAGTGTGCAAAAATTTGGGCTATTTAACCCATAACGTCTCTTTTTATAGGTAAGTCAAAATGTTGTTGTGTTTCTGTATTAATCGGCGTGCGAGGTACGAGATTTTTTTCTAATATTTTATTAATTTGTAAGTATGGTGAACTACTTTAAGTGTTAATATGATTTGTAGCTGCTATCTTATCGTTCTTTAGAAATTACATATCTGCAGTTTTTTCCCTAAGCTACATATTTATAAATTCCGAGGCTAAACCGATTTATGTAGATACAAAAAACACAGGTATTATACATATATCTTTAATTATATATATTAGACATAAAAATATACATTTCTTACAATAAATTATTTTAAAATACTGAGAGGTAAAATAACTACGTTGTTTTGCAGTCAAAACAAAATAAACAAAAATAAAAGAGCTTTAAGCGTAAAAAAGTATACCGTTTTTTATGTATAATGTAAAAAAATATATTAGGCATGTTATTAAATATGCTTGCTGTGATAACAGATTTTATTTTTGATCGACTGTTAAACGTTTGTTATCCAAATAGGTTAAAAAACATTACTAATATCACGCTCATGGCCATATTATCTCATCGGCATTAAGAAAAGAAGCTGCTATTATAACTTTACAGCGTTGCCTTTTGTGGGATCCGACAAGGAGGATGGATATTTTTTTCTTTGTCACACTTACAGTACATGTTTATTTACTTTAATCACTGAATCAAAACATACACGATTTTATCAATGAAACATCACAAGATGTTGGGTTTCCCTGTTATGATGTCTATGTCCGTAGTATTAAAAAATTATAAAATAAATGTCAAAAAAATCGGATTGTTATCGAATGATAATATGATTTCCAAACAAATTCTTCCGAGGCAATACCATGTTTCGTTGACACTTAAGTGTTGAATTTTATTTTTACAAAAGGCTAAAAAACTCTACATGACTAAAACCTAAATATTTCTGGTTTAACATTTCGGAACCTTTGTTAAAAGACTTCTATGATATGTTGCATGCGAAAATTTTTGAATTCCCCTGGAAAATTATATATATGTATAAAAATGATTGCTAAAACTGTACATATTTTTATATAAAAAGGAAATATTTAGGTACCTGGCACTACCTTTATTTTAAGCAACTCTGGATCTTCAAAAAACAACTTCATTTTCTTCCAATCAAACTTTGCTTGTTTCCTATAGTAGTCAAGCGGTCCGGGAGATAAATCGCCAATAAGGTTGTTGTTTGTTTCAGTGGTTGCCATGGTGTCTCAGTCTGAAAACGAATGACATTCAAAATATCAGTACGAGATGAAATTGTGGATATTTAATATATAAGTATAATAAGCCCAGATTATTGGTATGCGCAACCAAAGGGAGACGTGTAATACGCCTATATTGACTCGGCAAGCAAAGAAACTGAGAAATATGTCAAGGAGAGGCGGTTTCCGTGGATACCCAGAGTTTGAACCAACCAACAAATAGTTATTCATATTTTCTATAGTTACTCGCATTCCTTTGCTTAACGCAAAGTCGGTCTTATAGTGAATATCCTGAATATCAGACTCACAACAATGACTCTTCTTTTTTTGTTTTTATTTTTTCCACTAAAAACAAGATTCATTCAAGCGGCAATTAGACTATGCATCTGATATTGTGGATTCAACTACATGTCACCCATATTTCTTAAATATAGAATATTAGAGGCTTAGCGATGTGGTCACACGCACTCCGTTTCTTGTTTCCACTTAGTGGGCGTTTAAATAAGAAGGCTACTCACAGCACTTTGCAGTTGCTGTGAACTTTGTCTGGGTCTGCCCGGAGTCTTTAGATAAGATGAAAGAACTTTAAATATTATTCCGGACTGGGCGGTAGACAAACACGTAGTGTCTGAATATACGCTTTATTCTGAACACAGCTGTAATTAACAATCGTAACTATGGTCACCTAAACCACAGATTAATATACATACCGCACTTTCGTTCGGAGCGCAAATCATCACATAACCTCAATTTGGGCGGAGAATCTATCAACTCAGCAGCGTTGGGTCGGCCGGAGACTTGCATTATTGTTTCAGACGTAATCGTGTCCAGTGACGACGTTTTTAGTTCTTCAAATCGCCGGCCGCCGAAGTAAAGTATACGTTAAATTTAAATATTTAAAGACTCTATTAGATATTATTATAAAAAATAATATCAAAATATGAACACTTCTAGAAAAGTCAGTGGTATGGTGTGTGCTGCCAAACACTGCAAAATTACAAGCTACAAATCATCTCATAGCTTTTTTAGATTTCCCAAGGATATAAGAAAATACACGTTTTTTTTAAATGTTGTTGAATGCTCTAAATACGCTATAGCCTATGCTATACTAATTCATATTTTAAAAACAACTAAATAAACTTCGTTACTAATTTTGTACGTGTTTTGGGAGCTGAGATTCCGATATTGAAAACTATTTTTTCATTCAATATTTTTTAATTGATTTGTTTAAAAATACTCAAACTTGTTATGTGGACCTCATATGACCTACTTATAATGTAAAAAACGTCTAATAATGTTTTACTTCCCTCGTAAATAGTAAGTATTGTAATCGTGAAAAAAATCATCCTCCGAGATTTTTTCAGATGTTTACGTTTTAGGGTCCCTAGATGCTAAAAAACATAATTTACTGACCACAAAAACTGTGTAAATCAGAAACATAATATTCCATTTTTGTGATGTGAGAGAGTATAATAGTATATAATATTTACGTTTTTCACACGCACGCTCATGGCAGAAGTGAAATGAATATAACATGCCCTAAAACCCTTTCTACATGATACTAAAACACAAGTTCAGGGATATAACTGATCTAACAATAATATTAAAATTTAACCTTCCCCTTATTCTTTCATAAATCTATTAAAACTCAAACCACTTTGTACTTGCATAACTACTATATATACACACATTTTTCAGTATAAATATATTAAACTTGTTTAAACATTACTCACAAAATATTTTAATAAGGTCCTGCTCAGAATTAATAAAAATATTTCGAGTACATCTCTGAGTTTTCCGCCCAGCTAATGTGGTTCGATTAAACACGTTTATGAATGAAAATTCCAGGAGTGCTGTGTTTCATTGGTTATTAATCTGTGCCTAAAGCTTGTCATTCTCAACCACAAAACAGCCCTCATTACAAAATAAACTTAAATGGCAGATGAAAGGATCATTTGATTCGGATACTTTTTTGATATCAAAAGGATTTGTGATTCGAACTTACCAATCCTTTTTGGGAGGATTCGTCCCAACTCTGTTGTGCTTTAAGATGATTTTATATTTTTAAGTCATGTATTTTTTTTTAAGTTTAGTAATACTTTGACATTTGTAAACATATCGTTAACACCAATAAATACTATCTATCTACCTATCTATCTATGAGGCCTTTTACTCCATTAGATATAAGTATACTAAACAAATTTATTTAGTTCTTGCATTTTATTTTTTTAACTATCTATATCAAAAACTATAGATATTTTTAAAAATAAAAACTAAAAACCTAAAAACTTGCTACAAAAGCAAATTAAAAAGTTCGGTGAATGAATTCATGTGAACTATGATTTAACCGTCCGGCTTTGAAAATATTAGGTATGCGGTCAGTCGCTATATGGCGCTTTTTTTAATACCAGCTCTTAGCATTTTACTTTACTTTCTAAAGGGGGCTGTTTTGTGCTGTCTATTTGTTTACAGCTTGAAATCTGAAACTTGAACTAAACTGATTAAAAAGATGCCTTTCGACGAGTTTATACAAAAGGATTGAGCAATTTAGGAAATCTAGACATTACAGGGTGAAAATAATTAATTCTTCTAGATCATTCAGGGATTAATGACACAAACATAGTAACATGGATCAAAAAATAGGGTAAGTCTAATAAGTTAAAATAACAAATAAATTAATTTAAAACTGTACAAATCTATAACTAGGATAAATTCGGAACAATATTATTGTATATAATAATTTAATGGATTGGGTACAACCTAGTTTCCTTCATACAGGACAATATTTTAAATTAACCTAAAATAAATATATCTTTTTAAAGGTTAATTTATCTTACCATAATGTAAATTGAAGTACTTATGGGTGTTTTTTTATGTTATAATTTACATATTCGGTACATTTATTTAAGAAAATTAGATATTTTTTAAGATTTATGTTGTCTTATAAATTTTGTACATATTGGAAATTGAAAATGGCTATTATGAATGAAATTGCGCATACCATAAAGATTTGTTTTTATTGATAATTCGTGCCAGTCAAGGAAGCCAAATAATAGGCCGCCGTATTATTAGTATACTGGTTATAATTGGTTGGATTACTAATGTAGAGCCACAGATTTTAGAGTTGTCTCTGATCAATGATTTCTTTGGTTGGTCTTTATTCAAACAAAGGCTGGTTTCGGAGGCCTAAAAGATATTACACCCGACAACCAGTAAACAAGTAATTATTGGCAAAAATGTAATCACAGGCCTACTATGACTTGGCTGTCTGAAATATCAGCTCATTTCGTTTATCTGTTCAATTTTATGCATGACGTCACATGATGACAACTATTCATCTTGAATTCGTACCACAAATTTACCAGATTATTATCATATTTAATGCTTGCACAAAATTAATCTAATTAGTAGTTTTTTTAAGCCGATTTTTAAATATTTTATTAGATAGCCATTTTGTTTTGCAATCTTATATTCAAAATATTACCAGTTCATTCCTATGTAACACTTGATTTTTGTGCAAAATTTTAGATAAATCGGATAAGTAGTTTTTTTAGTAATAAATGTTTTAACATTTCACTAGGCCGCCATTTTGTTTTCCCATATTGGATTTTTACTAAAATGTTACCAACTCATCCCCATATGGCCCTTAATGCTTGACCAACATTTGAAGTGAATCGGGCAAGTCGTTTTTAGCTATGCCGCGAACAGAGAGACCGATAGACAGGCCGACGGAATTCAGAAAACATGTTATTCGGCAGGGGCCCTGAAACGTGAAGATCTGAAAAAATCGCGAAAGGTAATTTTGCGAGGAAGTCGAGGACGAGTTTGCGCCCGAGCGATAGCGAGGGCTGGCAAAAAAGTTCGAGACTGGTTAATGTACTTACATCCCATATAGTATATAACATTTTCCCCCTCCCTGTATTGTATGTTTACAAGAAAATGCTGGATATATTTTTGGATTTTCATTATCATTACATTCAATAGTATTCTTTTATTATGAAGGCAGCCGTGATCCGTTGCCAGAGCAACATAAGCAGTTTTTACTTTATCAACAACGTCAAGTTGACAATTCATAGCGAAAAGTTTGAAAAAGTTGAATTGTTTGATTCTGTGTGGACAAAATGGATGTTTCAGAAGAATCAGCGAATATTGCTTGTTTATCTACTACCGGAAAAGTCGAAAAAAAATTATGAAGCAGCATATAAATCCTTTAAGAATTGGTGCCAAAGCAAGACGGCTACTGCAGTCTCAGAAACCTTGTTTTTGGCGTATTTCCACGAAAAAAGTGCTATATTGAAGTCCCCATCAAGTTTATGGTGTGAGTATTCGATGTTGTATAAGTATGATTGATAAGTATCCAAAACTTCGAGCATTTTTGAAAAGAAAAAATTATTATAGACCCAAAAAATCGAATGTGTTTAACAGGGAAGATGTGAATAAGTTCATGCTTGAAGCCCCCGATGATATATACTTATTGATGAAGGTCGTAATGGTAATAAGAGTTGTTGGAGCGTGCCGTTCTAATGAACTCTGTGAAATGAAAATGGACAATGTTAAAATAAGTCAAGAAGTCATAATTGTGACCATTCCTGACTCCAAAAATGGAATGTCACGTACATTTACAGTGACAAAAAGTGACGACACTCAGGTTTGTCATTTCAAAATAATTCAAAAGTACATTGATACAAGATCCCACATGACGATTATTAATCCTCGCTTCTTTATGCGATATCAAAATGGAAAAAGCCTGTCGGGAAAAATACGTTTTCGTCAAGTCCAAGTAAAATTTCGAAATTTCTAAAGTTTGAGAACTTCAAAATGTATACTGGACACTCTTTTAGAAGAACTTCGGCAACTTTATTAGCAAATACTGGAGTTGATGTATTAGCTATCAAGCGACATGGTGGATGGAAATCCGCTACTGTTGCGGAAAGTTACGTAGCTGAGAGCCTCAATAATAAAAAGGAAGTAGCGAATAAAATTTTATACAATAAGACCAAGCTACTTATAATAATTTTAGATTATTATTTCCCTAGGGATGTAAGTTGGCTTACATCCTGTCGTTAAGGGCAACCAATATCTTGTTGAGTAACTTTCACTTACGTCTGTCTAAGCAGTGTCAAAATAGGTTGCTTACAATACAGGGAGGGGGAAAAAGAATTTTACACAACACAATCCTGAATTTTCTGGGAAAGAAATAATTAAAGCTCCCAAGCAAATATATTCTAGGAACATTTTATTTATTAAAAGATATAGCAAGTTTTAAGAAGTTCTGTTTTGTTTTGCATTTTACGGTACTTCCAATAGAACTTCTGACGTCGATTTATTTGTAAAAAATAAAGTCAAATTTTTAGCGGAAACTTGTAGATATAATAATAATATATATACAAGGTGTTCATTATGGGTGCAATGCAAACAATACAAATTCATGCTAACATTAAATCTGATTGATATATGCTTTATGACGCGGTAACTTTGATCGCTCCTAGCGGGGCTATCCCCCCCTTCCAATGTGTAGCAGTAAAAGAATTTTTAACTTATCACGATATAAGCCACATGTAATAAAAATTAAGGTTTAAACATTTTTATCCATTAACATTTTTTTTAACATACAATGTGTCAAAATAATTATGAAACATATGGGAAACTTTTTAATATTAATATCTCAGAAATTTTTACTCTTAATAAAAGTTGCTGCTTAAAGAAGAAATACTTGTGGCAGTATTAAACTTTAGGTCATATAAAGCGGATTTCCAAAAAATACAAAAAAGTGGATTTCAAAAACGCAAAATTTAAAAAAATTATATAATTGTGACAGTAGTTTTAAAGTCCACAAAAAATCGTAAATAAAAGCTAAATAAAATGTTTCTATGTTTAGTATAATTAATGAGGTATTTAAGGTCAAACACTGAAAAAAAATTTTTTTTTCGATTTTTCAGTCTAAGTATCTCCTTAACTATTCTAAACATGGAAAAATTTTACTCACCTTTTATTTACGATTTTTTGCGGCCTTTAAAACTGCCAAAAAAAATCGTATTTTTTGAAATTGTTAGTCTTTGAAATACTTTTTTTTAATTTTTGAACACCCACCTGAATTTTCTGGGAAAGAAATAATAAAAAAGTTTCCCAATTGTTGAATACTTCTTTGGACACCTTTGAAAAAATCGATAAATTTGCTTTACCTCTTATTAGGAATAGTGAGTTGTGATCCAGTTTAGTTCTGCACATAGTAACACATATACAGGGTGTTAATTTATGTCGTGGACATATTTCAGAGGATGATAGTACTCGACAAAATAGGAAAAAAATGCCAATATATATACATGGTCAAAAACGCACCATTTTCGTTATACAGGGTGTCAAAGTTTCAATTTTTTTCTCGTTTTTCGCTTTTTTTCCAGTTCCTTCTGAGACAATTAATTCAAATTTAGAACATGTATTATTTTTAAAAACCTCTACGATAAAATATCAAAATCATGGATGGTAGTATACAGGGTGTTACATTTTTTTGTACCACCTACAAGTTTATCTTGCGGAACTTTTTTTTGGAGCACCCTGTATGAATTCTGATATAAAATTTAAACTCTTTGTTCATTTGTTTAGCTCTTTCGTATTTTGCATTATTCTCGTATCTATCACAGTTTTCGACTTATTTGCAATAATAATCGATGCATTGCAAGGCGAAATTAAGCAAAAAATTAAGAAACGGGTTTTATTTTGAATCAACCGACATGATAATGAACATACAGATAAAATTATTACAGTTAAATTAAAAATAAAACAAAATTATAATAGTTGTTGCCTCTTGCTAGAATGCAAGAATCAAGTCTTAGCCTCATGGACTGACGGACTCGACATCGCGAATGATGTCGCATGAAGCTATTATTCTGTTTCTTTAATCTTCTTTTGTCTGGAATGTTTTCAGGTGTCCCCACGAAAAGAAATCCAGACTATTCAGATCTGGAGATCTAGGGGGACATGGCTGAGGTCCCCCTCGCCCTATCCAAGGGTTGTTAAAATTATTATTTAGGAACTCCCACACCTCTATGCTGAAATGTGCTGATGCACCATCGTGCATGAACCACATTTGATTTCTAAGAAGAACTGGCACGTCTTCTAGCAATACTGGGAGTTCGTCTTCGAGAAATTGACAATAATATCGTCCGTTTAGCCTTGCTGGCAGGAAAAATGGACCTATTAAATAATCTCCAATAATGCCGGCCCACACTTTTACTGAAAATTCTTGCTGGAAATTATTTTTTCATGTATTGAATGCGGATTCTCTTCTGCCGAAAAATGATTGTAATAAATTACGTATGGCATTCCTAGATAAATTTGCCTCATCGCTAAATAAAATCGTGTTTCCAAATAATGGATTTTGGGCTAGCATTTGTAAGAACCACTGGCAAAAATTTGAACGGAGTGGAAAGTCACGTGGGAGAAGAGCTTGAACCCTTTGGATGTGGTAAGGATACATTAAGTTGTTTAATAAAATTTTCCATACAAGCACAAATGAAATGTTAAGTGTTGCTGCAATTTTCCTCGTACTGGTAGCAGGATCATTTTCTACTGCATTCAGGACTGCTTCCTCGATTTCAGGAGTCCTAACCGTTCTATTTGCTCCTGCTAAATGAGTGGATTTCTTGAATGATCCATTTTCACATAGCCGATTATGTACCTTTGCAAATGTTTGTCTATTCGGCACCACGCGATTTGGATATTTCTGTTCATAGAGTCGTCTGACTTCATAACAATTGCCGTTGGCAAGTCCATAAATGAAATGAATTTCTGCATATTCTTGATTTGTGAATTCAACCATCATTAAACAACTCGAAACAACTACGGAAACTACTAGAGGTTCTTAAAAAAAATACATGTTCCAAATTTGAAACAATTGTCTCAGAAGGAACTGGAAAAAAGCACAAAAAACGAGAAAAAAATTGAAACTTTGACACCCTGTATAACAAAAATGGTGCGTTTTTGACCCTGTATATATTGGCATTTTTTTCCTATTTTGTCGAGTACTATAACCCTCTGAAATATGTCCACGACATTAATTAACACCCTGTATACTATCTTTTCTTCAAACATTTTTATTGGGCGCATTTTGTTCCACCATATTGGATTCGTACTAAACAGTTTCTACCTATGCCACACTTGATTTTTTGGATAATTTAAAATAAAACTAAATGATCAGTTTTTACACTGATTTTTGTAAGACCTCCATTTTATTCCGTCATTTTGAATCCGTACCAGTATATCTCTTTCAAAAATTTTTATTGGCCGTCACTTTATTTCACCATATTGGATGATTTTTTTAGTCCGCCATTTTGTTCCATCATGTGGTCTCTGTACCACTTTATCCCTATATCGCATGTAATTTTTGTGTAAAATCTATCTGTCTATTGAATAAGAAGATATTTTTACGTTGATTTTTTAAACATTTTTTTGGCGCCCATTTTGTTCCACCATCTTGAATTTGTACCACAATTTTACCATAATAATCGCACTCAATTCTTGTACAAAATTTGATTTACTAAGTGTTTTATTAGGTCGCCATTTTGTTTTGTTACCTTGGATTCGTACCAAAATGTTACCAGTTTAGTTCTATATAATACTTAAATTTGTGCAAAATTTAATGTAAACCGATAATTTTTTACCAAAATTTGAAGACAATCGAGTAAGTGGACAGTGGATGACAGTCAGTATGTCTGTCATGTCTGTACACAGACAAACGAAATTGAAAAAACATGTTTTTTTTGGTATTTACGGAAGCTAAAACGTAAAGATATGAAAAGAAAAACCTGGCAGGGTGATTTTATTCAGACTTGCAAAAATTTTATTTGGCCGCCATTTTGTTCCGCCATCTTGAATTCGAACCACAATTTTAACAGTCCATCTCTAGATCATAATAAATTTTTGCAGAAAAATTGAAAGCAATCTAATAAGCAGTTTCTTCAGGCAGATTTTTTAAATATTTTAATAGGCCGTAATAATTTTTTTAACATTTCACTAGGGCGCCATTTTTTTCCAACATATTGGATTTTTACCAAAATGCTACTAGGTCATTCCCATATGACCCTTGACTTTTGACCAAAATTTGAAGTCAATCGGGTAAGAAGTTAATAATAGACATATTTTTCGGCATTCAGGGATCCTGAAACGGGAAGTTCCGCAAAAATCTCAGAGCAAATATATTCCAAGAACATTTTATTTATTAAAAGATATAGCAAGTTTTAAGAAGTCTATTTTGTTTTGCATTTTACGTTACTTCCAATAGTACTTCTGACGTCAATTTATTTGTAACTAAGTAAGTCAAATTTTTAGTGGAAACCTATAGATATAATAATAATCTATATAAAAGTTGCGCATTATGGGTGCAATGCAAACAATACGAATTCATGCCTGGCAATAAAATATTTTATGGCAAAGTAAACGTGAAGTCAATAAATAGTTACAATTGTATAATAACATGACGTTGCCGATATATTTAGCAATATCTTAGAAAAATGAGTCAAAGGATTAAATTTGGTTTTGATGTTTTACAAAACTGCCAACGGACTTAGTTTATTTTCGTCCACTGTGGAATAATATGTAACAGGTAGCATAAGAACAGTTTGGTTGGATATCCTCCATTGCGTATTATTTTTTGTGGTCATATCCACAGAAGGGACTAGACTGGTTTCCGAAATCAGAGAGGTAAAAACAGTTCGATGTGATTGACAAAATCACAAAATTTAATTTTGACAAAATTGGCTCTACAACATTGAAAATATTAATTTACGCATAAAAATGTTTTGTGTTCGAGTTATTTTCAAACCTAAAAAACCAGCAAAAACTCCACAATTTTTTGGCCATAGCGTCTCAGAAAATTGTACAAACTCTTTCTCTTACTTTTTCCAAATTCCTAATCTGATTATCCCAAAAAGTTAATATATTTTACTATGTTTTTGTTTATCACTGGACCTGCCAATCATAACCCGTATATTCCAGGAACACTTTTATTTATTAAAAGATACAACTCGATTCAAGAAGTACCGTTTTGTTTTTCATTTTACGGTACCTACTTTTGACGAAAAAAATGACACAAATTTACATTGAAATCAGCTCTTCCAAACAAGATTTAATCAAAACACTTTTCACTTTTTGGCATTCTTACTAGAATGTTTTAGGCAATGAAAAAATCTCTAAATTAGTATTTTTCTTTAAACAATTTAATAATCCAATTGTTCTCTTTGAAAGCATACTTATTTCTGTATTTAATATAATATAATGTTACCTTAGGCATTTGGTTTTTGTGCATTTTTGTATTGTTTTTAGTTAGTTTTAAATGTTATACCTATAAAAGTTTATTAGAAAGATGTTACATTTATGTTTGGTTTTCAAAATGCTATTTTCGTAAATAGACGTTTAATCAGTATAAAGGGCACTTTTTGTCGGAATGTTATAAAAAATCGTTTGATTACAATCATGGTTTTAATCAATAATTTTAATCAGACGATTTAAATCATCTCAACCCGGCCTAATCACGTTAATCCACATTAATTACTCATTCTAGCCTTTGACCACTCACAAACGTCGCGTCGGCTTCTTTAAACTTGCAACGAGATTTTTATAATAAAATGATGATAGGGTGCCTATTTGTGAATGCAAGATGAGAAACAATAGGGACAGTCTCGGTCTTTTGTAAAGGAAGTTGACATATCGATTACAATATGAATATTTTCATCAATAATAAATGTTAGAGAACAAAAGTCAGCTAATTTTCAAGGTCGGCGCT
Source organism: Kuschelorhynchus macadamiae (assembly GCA_030620095.1). Lineage (NCBI taxonomy): Eukaryota > Metazoa > Arthropoda > Insecta > Coleoptera > Curculionidae > Kuschelorhynchus > Kuschelorhynchus macadamiae. The sequence continues at coordinate 86,265 of JAUTXW010000369.1, forward strand.
ATAGGACTCTCTATATAGTTTAGTATAAGAATTCTTTGGTGTATTTGATTTATAAAATCGGGCCACAGAGATCAATTTTATCAAAAATATTAAGTGTGCCATGACCGTTATTTGAAAGCGACGCCATCATTGTTGTTATAGATATAACAATATAATAATATGACCGATGTCAAAGTTTAAAACTAATGCGTGGAACACAATGAAACTCCCGTAAACGTTTAACGTAAGAACTAACCAACAAAAGCGAAACTTGAAAAGGTAGTACACATTTGTTATACAAAAATAGGTGAAAATTTTGACATTGGAACTAAATATAACCGTTTATAAGCTATAAAAGTATCTAACAAAACACCAAAAAACACATAAAGAAAAATTGTGTTCCACGCTTTAACATTCATATTTTACTGTTTTGCAGAGCCCGAGGCGCAGGGTATTCAAATAAAATATTTTTCCATAGTTAAAAAATCACGATTTAGCAATTTTTGCAATCATCGTATACATTGGAAATTATAATCATAAGATAACGTAATATATAAACCTAATGATATATTTCGAAGTGACAGTACTTAATGTGTACTTAGATTTAATAGTAAGTCAGCTAGATAAAAGATTTACTGCCTTTAAAACAGTTTATTCAACATTTTCAATTCTAAATCCTCAGCTATTTGACTTCTCAATTGGCAACTGAGCAATTCAGATAAAATCATTATTGTATAACAACATTAAAAACCTTAATACAAGTCGTGAATACAATCAAACTATATGATCGAAAAAAGTGAATTATTTTAAGTGGTATACCAAAACTGTGTTCTGCATTCCAATTATTTGTTGTCCTTCCTGTAACCTCAGCTCAATCGGAGAGATCAGTTGAATTTAATTAGAAATGTCTTAAGGTCGACCATGACTCGCTTGTCTTAGTTCTCTACCTTTTTATCTGAATAGAGCATGAAAGGGCTAGAGAAGTAAATATTGACGAACTACTTGATAAATATTTATCTAGTCGATATAAAAGCAAAGTTTAGTCTTCGCCAAAGAAAAGGATTCTTGTACTATTTGTTTTTTATTATTGCTTGAACCAGAGGATAGTTATTATTTTTTAATGTTTAGTTAATTTTTGTTTTGGGTTTATTAGTTTACGTATACCTATTAATCTCAAAATGTATATCGTTCGTTTCTTTTTTTTTATTTTTTATTTCTTTTTTTTCACTAGAGTTTTTTTATTTTATGTTAATACATTTATGACATTTTTCTTACTTATTTTTTTGGAGAAATTATGCAGGGGGGCCCGCAAGAAAACTCTTGCGGGGGACCCCCTAAAAACTCGGCAGGCCACAGCTATTTTGTTTAGACCTAATAAGAGCAGAGTCTATGAAATTTCGTTACTGTCTAGGAATTTTAACCTCTTTAAAGGATTTTTTGTGCAAAAATGAGTTTAAGCAACAATTTAAGCGATGTAGTTTCCTGGAACGCCTCCGATTACTACAGAAGCAGCGAAACTATGGAGATCGTGCTTCTGCCTGCAAAATTCGGCAAAAAAAACTTTATACTATGAGATCAACTAGATCGGCTCGCATTTTTCACTTTTTCGAAGCATATATTTTTGAAATCAGGAGATCAGCTCAATTTTAAAAAAATCAATGAATACAAAATATATAGTGGTCATTATTTAAAATAATAATTATCATTTATTCATTATTACATCCCTCGTAAGAGAGAAATATTGTAATCGTGAAAAAATTACCCTCCGACATTTTTTCAGATTTTCACGTTTCTCTACCCCTGTGAAGAGGTACCAAAAAACAAGTTTTCTGAATTATGTCAATCTGTCTGTTAAAAATTAAGAGTCATATAAGAATGACATGATAACTTTTTAATAAAATCCAATATAACAGAACAAAATGTCGGCCTAGTAAAATGTTTAAAAAAATGATTACTAGAAAAGTACCTATTTATCCAATTCCAATCCAAATCAGATTTTGCCTAAAAATTAAGGGTAATATAGGAATGAACTGATAAAATGTTGGTATGCACCTAAAATGGCAAAACAAAATGGCGGCTTAATAATGTTTAAAAAATCAGCCTAAAAAAACTACTTTCTCTATTGATTTCAAATTTTGTACATGAAATAAGTGTGATATAGAGGTGAACTGGTAAAATTGTAGTACAAATTTAAAACAGAGATCTCGATAGATATGAAGAAAAAAAATTGCAAAAAAAATCGACCAAAAAACTTTTTAAATTGTATCCAAAAAAAATCCAAACTGGCCTAATATTTTCTTTTAAATTTTACTGCTGGTAAAATATTGGTACGAATTCTACAGTGGCGGCTCGTAATGAATTATATTGGGAGGTCAATAACAAATTTAAAAATAAGCATACTTAAAATGAAAATAAATATCTTATCTTTAAATTGAGCTTTAAATACTCTTCGTTCTTTAGAATTGGAAAAATGCTGAATGAAACGTTTGTTAAAATTGCACGCACATTCCTTTTATAAACAATATCTCGATAATTGACATTGCTAAAGCGGATAATCTATCTTGGCCCAACCCCTCAACAAAATTTATAAGCCCTCGAAAAACCCCTGGATTTTCAGACAAAGCCGTTTCATTATGGTCACCTAGTGCCAGCCCGATGCCCTACAAAATTTTACACAATCTATAATTTTGTTCAAAATATAACGATTTTTGGATACATTTTCATTAAAATCTCTAACGGATTTTTTATAAGCTGTGTCTAGCTGAGTGCGAATATCACTTCCAACCCTAGCATAGTTCACCGAACATTTCATGTGATCTGCAGAAAACGCATGTTCTTTTTATTTTTTCTTTTAAGTGTTTTAAGTCTTTAACACCGGTTTTGCACCATAATGAGTCCGACTAGTTCTTAGAAAACAACAAACAAACATAACAGTAAAATGAGTTAGAGATTTCACAACCACATATCCAGTTAGCTAAATCGGACATACTTTTGCCAAAGTTTCGATGAACCTCGGTATTTTTGTCTTTACTAGTTTTTCGTATACTAAGTTCTGGCAAAGGGCGACCACTTACCTTGAATTCAGTTATTTTCTCAAAATTAAGTTCGTTAGTACTCTTTAGTTGTTTAATTTTTTGCACTACCGACATTTTATTTCCTCTACATTCACAACTCAAACATAGACCACCTTGAAATTGGTTATTTTTGCAAAATTAAGTTCGTAAGCACTTTTTAGTTGTTTATTTTTTTGCACTAGTCACTACCAATATTTTATTTCCTGTATATTCCCAACTCACACATGGATCATAAAAATAAAAAAATTTATATTACAAAATACAGGGTATAAATCAATTTTCATGGATTAAAAACGTCCGAAACAATATTGAGTTAGAATATCGACCGCGTGATCTCTGAACAATTGAACTGACGCATGCCGACGCGATGCCGCGACGGATCGATCGAATTATGAGAAGAGATCGGCTGATGACCCAAATCGCGATTTCATATTCCCTTTGCAATCACGTTCGGCTGCCGATTGGTAGCTGTGAAACCTTCGGGTACTTTCGTCAAGCTTTAAGGCAATCAGGGCAATTCGCACTGCCAGCTTAGCTTAGTGTAGCGTATTTTATTATGCCTAAGGAACACAACGAGACCATTCGAATCGCCTCGCACGGCTAATAGTGTAGCGTATTTAACTTTTCCCAAGTTTCGCGTTTTATTACAACTATTAGGAGGGACGGTCAAACGAATAATTTATTTTCTGAAATATTTTTGGGGGATCATTGAACAAATGACCCTATGGAAAAGCCGCCACTGCGAATCCAATAAGGTGGAACAAAATATATCTATTCAGGACAGATTTACGAGCTGTGGCCAAATTCTACCGACCCGCACGCCTGCACCATTCTTCGCTCCGACCCTGAGTGTGATTAACATGTTCATGGGATTCATATAGGGAGTATGCTGCAAACCTATGTAGAAGTATATATAAGAGTAGGAAACTGTTTAACTTCATCTAAATGTTAAGCAAATCACAGAAACGTCTTTCTAAAGAAGCTTAAAAGCAATATTGTTAAGAATCAACGGTTTTTTTTTTAAATTAATTATAGTTATATATAGAACAATACAAATTTATTGGTTACGCGAGGAAGTCAGAATTAGCACATTCGTAAAATTTACTGCTAATAACAACAAAAACTCCAGCTAGAAACGCATCCGGTGACCAGATATTTATTTTTAAAAGTCATTAAAACGTTATTGCATGATCATTAAAAACGCTTCACACCAGATGTTATATCTTTATTGCATAGCAAAGCCAGTGAATCTGATTAATGTCAATAACTAACCCTGAACTGTACCTTTGTACAGGGTGTTACACTGAAAAATAACACATTTCGTCACTTAATAGCTTAAAAGGAAAAAGTGATATCGAAGTACGCTGTTTTTATTTTAAATGGAACACCCTATATATTAGCACGAAAGCTTTCACGGCTGGAGTCAATAAATCATGGATCTTGGGTTTAGACCGGGCAAATTCCAACGTTTCGCCTGCGATTGCACAACGCATCTTAAGGGATCATCACTGCACAACACAAAGCACTGAATGATGCCAAACGACGCGTGACTCTGACTCACTGTAAGGTTTCCACGCATGTTTCATTGTGCTTAATAATTTCGGTAGATTCTCTAATTTTCAATTTTATAACAACCCGAGACTGATGCAAGAACCTTGGTATCTTTTACATTAATCATATGTCCTGTTATGTGCTCATGTTCAGCGACAGCGGATTGAACAATTTGTTTTTTACTTATCCATCTTTCATCCTTAAGTCTAGTAGACACAGACCGTCCATTTTCACCTATAGAGTGAGGATATAAAGTCCGTCGCCCACTTCTAATTTTTGAACTGAATATTGCAACTAATATATGAGAAAATTCCCCATTTTTTGAAAAAAAAAATGACAACTTTAAATGTCAAGGCTGCTGGGCGCAGTTTCGAAACTTTTTTTATAGAAGGGGGGGATCGAGTAAAACACAAGACACAAAGGTCTTTTTATTCTTAATTTAAGCCCCGATTATTTTGAAAACATTTGATTCAGCAGTTCTCAAACAATGACCAATAACAATGTTTTGTAACGGAATCATTATTCTACTTATATACCAACGTCAATACTCCATACTAAGTGAAGCACGAAAATAAAACGGTAAATATTTTATTAAAACAGTAAAACAATTAATAAAAAACTGCTAAAACGAATATTACAAACCTGAAACAAGCAGAAAAAGAAAAACGCCAAATTTACATTTTAAAAGATGTTGTAGTTGTAAATGTCCGCCTTGCGCCTCTTGACAAATGAACATCCTGTTAGTGAATCTTCCCTCACATTATGGAGGGTTTCAGGGTTTATTCCTGCAGACAAGTCAATGATACGTCCACGCAGTTCGTCCAGAGAATCCGTAGTCATTTTGAAAACTTGAGATTTCACATAGCCCCATAGAAAATAATCAAGGGGTGTAAGATCTGACGAGCGAGCTGGCCACTCTGTCGCATCTCGGCGATCTATCAGGTTAGGTTGCCTCCAAGTAATTCCTAGTTTTTCTAAAATAATGTGGAGGGGCACCATCCTGTTGAAACGTAATTCCAAAGTAGAACTCACGTGGGTTTAGAACAACATCATCAATAGGTAGAGTAATGGTATCCTTCTGCAGCATTCGAAGATATATGGGGCCGTTTAAATTAACATGGGAAAATACCCGCCCAAACATTTATTTTTTTAGGAAACTGGGTATGTAATTCATGGAGGTTTTATTCACTCCAATACCTAAAATTCTGATTGTTGACTTTTCCATTCAGGAAAAAGGTGCCCTCACCACTAAAACAAAAAGGGCGCAGGCAATTGAGATTTGCTGTAATCGTTTCTACCATAATCTCGCAAAACTCGACTCGCCTGTCAGGGTCATCTTCGGTTAATTCGTTGACAATTTTCATTTTATAAAGATGAAATTTATTGGATTTTAAAATGTTTATAACGGTTGAACGCGAAATATTGCATGTCTCAGCTACTTGCTTAGTACATTGTCTAGGATTTACGACCATTTCAGCTACGACCAGAACTTTCACGTTTTCGCTAATTTTGGGCCTCACAGATCTTGTGGCATCTTTTTTTAAAAGTATTTCCCGCACATTGGTCGTTCCGGAAAGCGTTCACTCAAGATGTAACCTGTAGCGTGATAATTCCGGTTAGCCTCGCCAGTGATGATAACTGGTTCGATATTATCATCTAAAGAACGAGCCATTTCAAAATGTCAAATATTAGGAAACAAAGGCAATGACAATTAATTGTTGCACGAAACCACGTATCAGAAGATCAAATTTAAAGTTGTTATTAGTCATCATTTGAGAACTACTGAATCAAATGTTTTTAAAATCGGGGCTTGAATTAAGAATAAAAAGACCTTTAAAACGATACGTCACTCGATCCCCTTCCCCTGTCATAAAACAAAAGTTTCGAAACTGCGCCAGCTGTATTCTTGACATTTTAGGCTGTCGTTTTTTTTCCAGAAAATGGAGAATTTGCTCATATATTACCGTTCCAAAAGTTGGAAATTAAGGCAGCAACCTATTTTCAATAATTATCATAACCAGAAGCAAACCGGAGTAGTCCGCATGTGCTCCTTTCCTGTCCAGAATAATTTAGAATATTTCTGCTTAATATCCGACGTATATAGAACAGAAAACTTTACAGTAAAAAAAAACAATTTTTCTGAAACAAAACTTCTAGGTATTTGCTGGTATCTAAGTAGATAGCAAATGTTTAATTAAAAAAGAGGTCTTAAATTTCGTTATTTTAAAATTTATTTTATCGTTTGTATTAGTGTGGAATTATATAATTTTAGGTTATGAACGTACTTAGCATGTACGCTATATGAATCATTTATATCAATCAGTATACGTTTTAATTTAAGGGTTTAGCAATATGTGATTACAACAAAAATGTATTTTCTTTTCAACAGACACAGAGGATATACATATATAAGTGTAAAGTCATCTTTCAAGTAAAATTGTAAATTTTTTTGCGTAATATATTTGATTTGATTTGATTTAGTCCGCTGGTTGCATTCGTGTGGAACGGAAATGCACGAAAGCAGTATAGTTACCGCCTGTCTCTGAAGCAATTGGTCCAAAGCAAGGCTTTTATAAAGTAATTTTAAAATTTAAAAATGTAAAATTATGCATTTTTGAAGAGAAGTATCAGGCTATCGAAGGGCATGTGAATATAATATTGGGAGTTTAATTTAAAATAAACAGCAATTTGATTCCAAAAAATGTCTATTTTTCCGCGTTTCTACAAAAAATGAGAATTTTTGGCAACATTGTCAGGGAAAACTTTGGACAAATCTAAGCTATGAAACCTCACTTCGATAACATCAGTGGCGCAACTAGACATCGACTTTTGGGGGGCTTAAGCCCTGACACAGATGATATTGATTATAGGACAAAACCAATTTTAACCATTTTTTCGTACGGCTATGATTTAATTATAAACCCCCGATATTGTCTAAGTTTTTATGTTTCGGCTATATACGATTTGATTAATATCTATGACAGCTGTCAAAAAATATATATTTTTGTAATAAATTACGACACTTAAAGTTACACAGAACGATGAAACTCGTATATAAAATTTTAAGGAGTTCAAAGTTATCACTTCTCCTGCTTTACTGGACCTGTTAACAGGAAACATGCCAAAGTGCCTCCTCCTTTTTGGTCTACCCTGTATACCAGCACAAGTAGCACATATAATCATATATGGGCTAAAATGCTGTGATATTTCCTAATATCTCTGGCTAATTAGCTAAAATATCTAGCCAAAATAACAGTTCTATTATAGTATAAAGACGGAAATATGGCTAAAGTGGGGAATAATAATTTGGCTATAATGGGGTAAAAATGGCCAATTGGATCATAAAAAGCTTTGGGTTATTTTTTAACCAAATATTCCTTGAAATTGGCCACCTTGTAAGCAAATATTTATCAAATGGCAATAGTTTTCAAATGTAGCAACATTTACTAAAATTTTGCCAATAAAAATGCCTACTTGGTTTGCCTTTAGTACTCGCTAAAAATGGCTAATTTAAGACACAGCGTAACAAAATTAAACAACGATTACCCCAAGTCGACGTTTTTCTATAATATGTGGTGAAATATTTAATCTTTTTATTATACATGTTGTATCGTAAATAATTTATATTTCGTTTTTCTAACTAAATCTTCAGTTTGGTTAAGTATGGTTTTATAGGTAATAAACGTAAATTTGAAAATGTGGCATTTTTTGGCAATATTAGAGCAAAAATAAGCGAAATAAAACTACCCAATTTTAGTTTAATTTTGAAACAAAAATAATAAAAGCCATATTTTTTCCTCCCAATTTTTCCTCTCAATTTTTGTTGTCTTAAAATGTCGTAATCTGGCATTGGGAAAAATGCCCACTTATTTATTATATTCTGACCTCGATTTCTATTCATTAAAAATGCCATATTCTGGCATTTTAAACAGCTATGCTAACGATAATTTAACTTCAATACTTACTAGAATATATGTGGTTATATTGTGGCAACAAAATTCACAGATATTTCTACTTTTTGACCATCCAATATTACAAAAAAAAAGTTGGAGGTTTAATTATCCTATAAAAGATATTTTTTGGCCAAGTAATTGTGCTATAGCCTATCTACATTAAAAACTGCTACTTTTTGGAGCCAAAAAATCTAATTTCAAGCGAGCTTTCATGGCTAGAAAACAAACCAAGAATCATTTGCCAAAATTTGACAAATTTCTGGTTTTTATGTGTTTTTTATAGATAACTGTTAGGCAAAAAAGCTCATCAGCTAATTTGTGCTACTTGGGAGACGAACATGGTTTTGATACAAAAAAATAAATAACAGAAGTTTCGCCGTTTTTTGGAATATCACCTCAATTTTATTTTAAATATGTATAGTTGAGAAAGATTAAGTATCTACATCAATCACTTCCATGATTTTTCAATGTTAGAACATTTTCAGCACTTATTTCAGTTTTCAGTTTACTATTATCGGTTTTGCGTAAACAAAATATGATTATTTTTACTTTTTAGTGTCCAATTAAATTGGTCAAAAGTATACAAGATGCTAAATTAGAAAAAACCTATGTCTATTTCTTAAATAAAAAACGGAAGATGCAAGAGAAACATAAACTATGCTACGGAAAAATACCTTCTTACCCATTTTTACAAATAAAATGGAGTTTAAGTGTTTTGGTTGCCCTCGCCAATCGCCTGGCGGGGGGGCTAATTTTGGGGCCAGGGGCTAAGCTCCCCCTAGCCCCCCCCCCAAGTTGCGCCACTGGATAACATCATTCGTGTTCGATGTATTATGTCGCGAAATGTGTTACTTTTCAGTAGAACACCCTGTATAATTTACGGTGTTAGCCGACAGTTAATTCGTCTCATTGTCATTATTTACAGCCAGTTAATTACTTTGTAGAACAAAGAACTGAAATGACTGAATTTCAAAAAGAACAAAATACAACCTCTGTCAGAAATCCATTCAAAAGATGGTGGATGGGGTAAAGTATCAGGCTATCGGGTATACGAACATATGGGGTGTTCAATTTAAAATAAAATAGCAATTTAAATCCAAGAAAACATATATTTTTCCGCGATTCTAGAAAAAATGAGAAAATTTGGCAACATTGCCATGATAAACTTTGGAGAAATTTAAGCCATGAGGGTGAAAACCTCACTCCGATAACATCGTTCATTTTCGAGCTATTAGGTATGTCGCGAAAGATGTTATTTTTCAGTGGGGCACCTTATATAAATTACGGTGTTAACGGACAGTGAATTTTCTGAATTCATCTCACAGCAACATTTTCGTTATTTACAGTCAGTAAATTATTTTGTAGAACAAAGAACGGAAATGACTAAATTTCAAAAAGAACAAAATATAACCTGTCAGACATCCAATCAAAATATGGTCGATGGGGTACATAATCCCCCCAAACTAACATGTGTATCTAGTTTTGCTGATATCAGAAGATGAAATCCCAAGAAATAAATTTAATATTGTGTCCGGAATTAGTCTCTATATGGGGGATCTCCCTTAATATAAGAGATAGGGAATAGGATTTGGGTGCAAATGGAGTATCGATAGGAGTAAATCTTCGATATTTTTTAGGGTACAAAAATGTAAAAAATACGGGCGTAAATATTTTGACATCGAAAAATGGTAGTCATTTGTCATAGTCAAGTCATTTGCGTAGATACTTGATTTTTTTGTCTATTAACGAAACACATCAAGTTTATTTTTTCTAGCAGAAATATAGGGTGAAGAACTGACTTTTTTGAAAAACGGTGAAAAAGTCATATAACTTTTCTCATTTTGTATATAATAGGTAGCCCTCGAGATAGCCCTAGAAGAAAAATAGTTTAGTTATTTTAACAAAGGGTAAAACCGAGGGTAAAACACGTAAAATTTTTTTATCCCTAAGAATCAAAATGTTTTTATTTTAAAGCGTTAGTTTAGAAATAACGGCGAAAATCGTCAAATTTTAATTTCTTTTATCTCTTGGTATATAAAACATTTTTGCCAATATATACTATATAGTGTAGTTGATAAATAAATGCCTTAAAAATACAAATACATTTTCTTTTCTTCATAATGCTTGAGTGTTTTTTTAAAATCAGTAAAACCGGGCAAATGTTTTTTTTTTGTTTGTAGAGCATGTTTTTCTTTATACAGCGTGTTTTTAATTGAGAGCTAAAAATGAAGAATGTAATTTTTTGCTTTATTTTAGGACTAAAAGTTCATATAAACATGTATCCGCAAGACCATCGTTTTGAGATAGAGAGTTAATTTTAAAGGGGTCCTAGGTAACCTAGGAAAAAGTAACACCCGGTATATTTTTTAAAATGTATTATAGCCATTTCCTAGCAATTGCTTACAGTCAAATTTTGACATACTGTATCTCAAAAACATGTGTCCGCAAACATGTAAAAGTTCATGTCCTAAAATAAGGCAAACAATTACAAACTTAATTTTTAGTCATCAACTAAAAAAAACGTGTATTGTATAAATAGGAAAATATAAAATTAAATATAATTTTTAAATGTTTAAAAATTTTATTAAAAAGAGGAAATCCGATATATGCGATAATTAGTTTTTACCTGTAAACTTTCCAAAATATGGAAAAAATGTTTTTCCTAATAATTTACTATTTTACAGATTTAATGGTTTTTTCACCTATTCATAATTGTTTATTCACTTAATTATTATATATTAATATAATAATATTGAGGACATCAAACAATATTCCAATAAAAACCTAGCTATTGTTTAAATGGTGAATAATTCCTTGCTTTTTAAAAAAAAAAAAAACGTCAGATCTATTTTTGTACAGAGTCTTCCATTGAGGTGGAAAAACGAATTTTTTTGACTTCCCCCGTATTTCTCAAGAAATTCAAAATAGCCAATCGATGTATCTTAGCTCGAAGAATTCGAAAATCGTAACAAAAAAAACAATTGAATTAGAAACAAAAGACTTACGCCAAGGATGTTGCGTTTTTTAAACAGAACACCCTATATATTATTACATTTTTGGATCAATTGAGCCAATTCTAAGTATTTTTTAATAAGGGTACTATATTTCTATCTTCAACTGTTTTCGATTTATAAAATTGATATTTTTGCTTCTTTGAGCCGTCATAGTACCTGAACGATTGGACCTAGAGCAGAATGACTTTTACATTCCTATCTTAGTTTTTGATAAGCTATCTTATGATGCCATAATAATACGTCAAAATTACAGTGATTTTGAAGCAAGGTGATCACCTGCATCACCTACATTCATATATTCAATTAAATTGGTAGCAAAATAATTTCCTTTTTTCTGTTGGACTGGCATCATAAGATAGCTTATCAAAAACTAAGATAGGAATGTGAAAGTTATTTTGCTCTAAGTTCAACCGTTGATATGACGGCTCAAAGAAGCAACAATGTCAATTTTCAAAAATCAATAAATCAAAAACAGTTGAAGATAGACATATAGTACCCTTATTAAAAAACACAAAATCCAAAAATTTAATAATATATAAGGTGTTCCGTTTAAAAAACGCAACATCCTTGGCGTAAGTGTTTTGTTTCTCATTAAATTGTTTCTTTGTTATGATTTTCGAATTCTCCGAGCTAAAATACATCCATTGGCTACTTTGAATTTCTTGAGGAATACTGCAAGTCAAAAAAATACCGGTTTTCCTCCTCAATGGAAGACTCTGTACAAAGTATGCGGATTTTCATTGTTTTTACTTAATATGATGACTGGTTTATAAAAAAGCTCTGCTTCCTGACAAAAGGAAATTTAAACAAAAATATTTGTGGTGCAAATAGGTAAATAAGATAGAAAATATAAAATAATGTTTTAAATTTGCGTATGAGTTGTGATGTATTGTTTGAAAAATCTCCTTCGAGCTTAGACCGAACGCGGGGTCCCTCTGACTATAAGGACCTACATAGTCTATTGGAAAAATACGCTCTGGTAAGAGTGCACATAAATGTATCTCTAAAACTTTTTAATTCTGATTATCTGAAAAATATGAAAGACTTTACGAATTTATAGGTGGTTTTAATAAGGATTCTTCAAAAGGACGGAACCCATTTTATCTGTACATGTTTGACCCTTATTATCTGGGACGGATTTTACATCTCCCCTTTAAAAACCAATAATTAAAAAATTGTACGAAACGTTCAAACGATTCCAAGGACTTCTAAAGGCTACTAAATAAATATCAAAACTAATATTTTTAATGTCATCATGTAAGTTCGTCTAGGTTTATTTTCAGAGCGCTAAAATATAATTCAGGACCGCCAATGTAACTTCATATCATTAATAAACCGTAACCGTATTATTAATACATGCTCAAAATATAAAAGGAGTTGAGTCATCTATGACATAAAATTAAATAACATGTAAATTTTACCGCCCATTTTTTTAAATTAAAAATAGATAAAGTCTAATATATTATTTGTTTCAACATGTGACAACTTACCTGCGAATAACTAACGAGAGTTTTCGTGTTTTGTTTGGAAACCCTTCACTAGTCCTAAACAAAATCAAATAGAACGCGGGCGCGCTAATTTAAATAAATGGTCTATTAAAAATTAAACCAATTATTTTTTTCCACGCACCATTAATAGAGAACGAACCGGAACTAACTAAAACCTACCGAGAAATGAAAATATTTTGGTTAATTAATTGTTAGGGACGTAAGGCACATGACTGAAATCTTTAAACGAGCTATCTAACGGCTGTCGTCCGCAATGAAACCACCGGCATCCGCAGAAAACATGAAACAGAGCTCGCGTTGAGGTTAGGTATTTATAAATTGGAATTCCAATAGTTCGGCAGACATAGGCGTAGGCATGGTCTAGGAGGCGTTGATTATGCTAGGGTGACCAGATTTCTCATTCTTGACATATTTTCAAATAGAAATAGCCTCGCATTCAAGAAATAACAAAAATAAATGTCTTATTCACCTTCGTTTGACTTTGAGGAAGTTTTACAAATAACTAAAGGTGAGTTTATACAGGAAATAAAATAAAATTAAATAAAATAAGAAATAAGGATTCCTAGATGGTCTAAACAGAAAAAAAAATTAAATAAAAATAATTGCTGCCAAACTCTGTAACACAACAGTTTTTTCCAAGTTTTTCAATACTGCTATATCTATTGGATTCATTTTATTAACACAATTTTAATTTAAAAATACCAGAACTCATTCAAATACATATTCAGTGAAATTGCCAATAAAATAAAATAAAATTATTTGGTGTAAAAATCAACGTTAACATATGCAATTTTCAATAATCTCCAATCTCAATAAATTTGATTTTTTTTTTTGTAAAATTACTGAAAAAATAAATAGTTTCTGACGCTTCGGTCATGAATATTTTAAAAACAGAATGCGATTTTTAAGAATGTCAAGTCTAAAATCTCAAATGCATCAAATAATTCAAAATACGGACATTGTTGCCACGTTTCAATTCCAGTTCACAGTTTTTGAAACTGTTTAAAATATAATACCAGAGCTTGGGTCTAATAATGTTTTAAGCATGGAATCAGCAGCAATTCAATGTACAGAATTTTTTCTGTTTTCAATAAAATTAGGAGGGTTTGGCAACACTGCATGTAATTTTGTTTCAGTATTCTGTCAAAAACATCATTATAAAAAGATTTTGTAGCAAAAAGTAGTAAGATTTGTGAATGATTTATTTTTAGTGACCATAATAGTAATTTTGGGTGTTTTAGGGAGAATGATGGTCAATAAAACGCACACAGAAAACCTATTGATGTAATTAGTCGACATTTCGACCTCTATGAGGTCATATTCTATACTATACAATGTGATTATCCGTGTTTGTTCGCGCATATTGCCTATTGATTTTGGTGAGTCAAACGTCAAATTGTAAAGGACGTTTCTCTGGTGGTCCAATATATTTTGATTTGAGATCTATTTATACCCGTTCTTTGGTAATAACAATATAAAAAAACACAGGTATAAGGGCGATAAAAGCAACGAGCATATTTAAATTTACAATTTTGTTTAAATACCCTTCTCAAACTAAAGCATTGAAGTGTTTAATAGACATACAACATTAACCCCATTACTAAAAGGTTTATGTATACAGGGTGACTATGAAAATTTGCAACCTCAAAATCTAGTATTTTACTTGACGTTTTCGAAATATGAACATTCGGTATGAATAAAACGTTATTAACCGACTACCCTCATTATAATTTGTATTTTGTACAGGTGGTGATAAAAGAAACATGTGACAGTAATTTATATCAATGACACTATACAAAATTAACTAAGTAAAAAGCTCTGATATTAATATTTAAATTATTATATTATAATATTAGTATGCAATGGCGGCTCGTGGTCAACTTTTCAGGGGGGTCAATACATATAAACCACAAAGAGTCATCCGAAAAAATCAGATACACGAAACAATAAAATGTCTTTGTTAATTCGCAACCGCATGTCCAGGCAGATAAATCGTACGTATTTTTACTAAAATAACGATTTATTTCTTTGTCTTTACTTGTTTGCTGCATTTTAAATTTCGACAAAAGTCGACTACTGGTCTTAAATTCGAGTCGTTTCTCAAAGTTCAGCTCGCCAAAATATTTGAAAACGGCTTTTAAAGTCTTAATACTCTAAAACACTGAGGCTACCTTTCTTTAAAACGTTAATTTAAGCCCCAAATTAACAAACAAAATGTAAAATCTTCAAAATAAAATCTATAAAAATACGCAATTGTAACCACAACCTATCACACGATTCACATTAAACACATCAACTGACAAAAATATTTTTAAGTTTCCTCGGCGCGGCTGTTGACCCAAACTTTGCCAAAGTTAGCCGTATCTTACATATGCGCCCCTATGTGAAATTGATCGGGAACACTCGGGAAAAACTTGCCCTGTTTACAAGCACGAGGTCAACGCGGGCCGCCAGCCGTGATCGATTTAGGGATGGCCGAAATTCTATAATTCAATTCGATTAGCTAAAAACAAATCGATTCGATGCAATAATCGGGTAATTTGAATCGATTCGTGGAAAAAATCGAATCGATTCGAAAAAAATTGAACCTATGTCCTCTAGGCTTGATCAATTGTGGTGTGGCAATAAATAAATAGGTTTATTACTCTTAAAAGGTTTTATTATAATAAATGTACGTAATTAACATAAATAGTTATAAATAAAAATAGTGCTCATTAACAAAACAGATAATAATAATAATAAACCAAACTCAACCAATAATTAATTCATTCTTGACCCTTGACCTAGCCACTCTTCAATGCTAAGTCATCCCAAGAATAGTTGGCTAGAAAGACGGTTAGGCTTTAACCTATTTCTATCCTGTGTTAAATTATGGCCTGCTTGGGAAAATAACCTTTCGGATGGTACCGATGTAGCAACACATGGTAAATATTTAAATGCTAACTTTTGATAAATTAGGATATACACATTGCACATTTTTCCAAAAATGAAGTAGATTTTCGGTTCTTTTTACAACAGGATGCTGCAAATAATGTTTAAGTTCCACAGGCAACTCATCATCAGTTGCAATTGAGGATGTAGAACTTTGAGTTGATACCAACGAGTCATGGTATGACCACAAACTTTCAGTATCTGCTAAGGTTTTATTTTCAGTACTGATGGTTTCCAAGTTAGTGTCATCTGATTTTTCTTCCTCAATAGTAACTGCTTTTACTGTTCAAGAAATAAATTTCAGACTTGAATTAAAAACCAGTGCGTTTTTAAAACGAATGTTTTTATATCTGGGGTCTAGAACAGTTGAGACTGCACACAACTTTAAAAGTGCTACGTTTATGAATCTTTTTTCTGTTTGTTCTACAATACATTTTTTTAATTCGATTACAGATTCCATGGTTGGGTTATAATTATTTATAGCTTTGGTCATACAGTTTATTATCGGGATAACATTACTGCATGTAATATAATTACTTCCACATAACTCAACAGTTACTGCCTCTAATCGTTTTAATAATTTTGTCATTTGTTTGCCATTTCTAGCTCATACGCTGAAAACATTGTCGACGAATTTGGAAATTTTAATAACATGCTACTGATTGTTTCGCTAAGCAAAATGACACGATCTATCGTATGAAATGTAGAATTCCATCGCGTTGATACCTCTTGAATAAGTTTTAGGGTGGAATTTTCTAATCTTCCTTGAGTAACTTGTATCCGCCTAAGTTCGTCTGGAGCTGATAGTGACTGCTTTGTAAATGTAACAATGCTTTTTATTTTTTTAATGACTTGCTTGATTATGTCACCTGAGAGATCTATAGATTTAGTTGGAATCAGATTTAGAGCGTGGACAAAGCAAGATAAGTGTTTCTCTTTGCCAAAAATGTCAGTTACAGCTTTAACCATATTACTACCGTTGTCAGTTACCACTACATTTACTTTGTTTAGTTCGATATTCTCAATCTCTACAAATTTTCAAAATATTTTGTTCTTCAATATAAGAGGCAGTCTGACTTTCAAACAGTTAAAATACACCAATAACTATCGACTTCAGTTCATATTCAGACAAATTTAAAAAACGTGCTGTTAGACCTAAATACCTTATAGTGGTTTGGGTTTCAGTCCAAATGTCGGTAGTCAATACAAAACCAAGTATATTTTTAAACATATTTTTAGTAATGTTGCTTAAGTCTTCATATTTTTTGTCCATTAATGTAGTTATAGTTTGTCTAGAAGGTATTTTGTATAGGGGCCGTGTTGTTTTTAAAAAATATCTAAAGCCCTCTTTTTCAACAGTAGAAAAAGGTAATGCATCTTTTGCTATCGTGCACAATAATTCATCGGTTATATTATTGTGCTTTTGCCCTCCCTGTTCAAGACTTAATTCTACAAAAAGCTTCATTAATGGGTAAACGTTTTAATTTTTTTTTTGGCGCACCTATATCTTGGTCTAAAGAAGATGATGACGAACCTTGAACTGAAGTTACCTCCTCCTCCACTGATTGTTTTCTTGGAATAGTGTCTAATGTACTGCTGCTATTTTTACCACTAGATTCCGGGTTAAGAAAAAAAGTCTTAATTGTTTGCATTTTAGATGTCGATGGCATTGCATCTCTGTCTATGACTGTTTTTTTTAAACTGCCTGAACCACAGTCAGAGCCTCGGTCACATCTAAACAAAAATAAATAACAAATAATCAGTTTGATTTGTAAATTTATAATAAATGCACATTAACTTACAGAACTGATGTTGTCTCCGAAGCTGTAGCTATTTTTATTCCATGTTTTCGCTTTAGATGATTCATAAGATTTGTTGTATTGCCTGAATACTTTATTGTGGTATTAGAATGTCTGCAACGAGCAGATTTATTATTGTCACCATCATCACACAAAAAAAGTTTCCAAACACTACTTGTTTTTGAAGGCATATTATACTGATCAGATACAATTAACAATATCTCGAGCTCACAAGGTATATTGTATATTTGTCACATACTCTCTAAAACCGCCCAAGAAATAAATAAATGTGAATATTGAGAACATGCGACCCGCAAAAAAGAATAATTAAATGTTTCTAATTTTCACTAGAAAGAGTGATTCCCCGGATCGGCGCATCGGCGCGAACACTGCCATCTCGTAGGCGTAAGGTAAACCATGACATAACGTAAATATTTGTAGTGCGTTTACACTGAAGGCAATAAATCGGAACAATTTTTTTATGTTGCAGTATAAAAAAATTAATAAACTATTACTGTGTTAAAAGTTTTATGGTATTATGGTTAAATAGACGTATTGTTTATCCATTCGATTTTTTGGGTAAAAGAATCGATTAGTCGAATCGATTTATAATTCTAGAATCGATTCGATTCCTCCGATACATCGGTTTAAAAGAATCCTGGCCATCCCTAGATCGATTCCAAATGAAACGAAACCTCTCCGGAGATCGCGGTGCGAGGCATGGATAGTGTGTCGCGGAATTAAGAGAACGGTCAACGATTTTATACGCTTAGAATAATAAAGGGAATGTCCAAATCAAAAAAAAATTAAAAAATATAAATTATATATTATTTTATTTATTTGTTTCTGTTTGGAAATATCTATTGGGAGGTCATTGACCATTTGACCTAACGGAGGAGCCGACAGTATTTGTATGCATTCAGAAAATTTGTTGGTTCTTAAAATTTTTAATATAAGTGTATTTGAAACGTATGGTTATATCTTTTTACCCATGTTATTAAGAGGAATCACAAGGACAAACAGCGCTCTTCCTTTAGTGAGGCCCTGGATTTTGCGTGCCCCGAATTCATTTACTTTTATATGGAATACTAGCGGATACCCGCGACTTCGTTCGCGTATGTGACTATAATGAAAGGGATGTAAAGGGGTACTTGAACCGCCTCATTTGAGTGCCTCTTTATAAACCACGTTTGTTGTTGCATTCTCTGGCTGTAAAATAGCCAAGCTGCTACGCGAACTTACTACAGAACATGCGACATAGAGTTGACCATGGGAAAAACAATCGTAACGCAAGTCTACTCCAGCTCTACTTAAGGATTGCCCTGGAACTTTGTTAATTGTCATAGCAAAACAAAGCTTTAAAGGAAACTGTACACGGTTAAACTAAAAAGGTTAGTCTGACGGAATTAAAGGGATACGTGGTATATTCAGCAGTGTGACAGTAGTGAGAATGAATCGATCATAGTCTTTCGAAACTCTGTTTGGTGTAATGGGTAACGCACTTGATTTAACTTGGATTTGTACTCCCAAACATGTCGCGCTCGATCTACAGAAAAGTCTTTTTTTATAATTTATTTTTTAATTTTACATTATAAAAAAAACAAACTAACCGTTTTTTAAATAAAATTACTGTAATATTTAAAGGGTAGTTTCACCCCCTTGGAAACTGGGTTTCAAAGAATCCCTTCTTATCGAACCTCTGCATTTTAAAATCAAGCTGTTTGCACAAGCTCAGCTTTCTACGGCAAACGGTTTGTGAAAGGTCGCAAAAATTAATCAACGACCCGATTTTTTCAAAAATTCTGTATGAATTTATAAAAAAACTTAAAATATATAATAAAATAAAATAAAAAGCACGTGTTTAAATAAAAAATATGATATTAAAGGGATGGTTTCAGCCCCTTTGACACCCTGTTTGGGTTTAAAATATGTAAAAAAATATAAAGCATATTATGTTCAAGCGTTTTCCGAATAACTAACGGTTTTTTAAATAAAATATATTATAATATTTAAGAGATGGTTTTACCCATTCAGACACATTGCATGAATGATTTAAAAAATATGTAAAAAAATAAATTAAAAAACACGTGTTCAAGCGTTTTTCGAAAAACTAACCGGTTTTTAAACCGTTTTTTAAATAAAAAAATATTGTAATATTTAAGGGGTGGTTTTACCCTCTTGGAATTGAATTTTGAAAAATCGCATCTTATCGAACCTCTTCACTCTAAAATCAACCTGTGTGCCAAAATTAAGCCTTTTACCTCAAGCCGTTTGAGCTGGAGCGTGATGAGCGAGTCAATCAACTAAGTCTTTTATATATTAAGTATAGAATATAGATTTTCTAGATCAACCATGTCAAACTCAGTCACTGGTGGGCCAAAAGCATGAAGACCATCGACTAGGTTGGCCGCAAAACCTTATCTTAAAGAAGACAAACTACTGAAAATCTTGAGAAAAAGTACTAGGACAAGTCTGTTTATTAAATTTTCAATAAAAAGGACATTACAACAAACTACAAACATTAAATTGTTTTGCCAGATATTTGACATCTTTTGTCTTTAATTAAGTTGTCTATTTGTGGCGCGAATTTATCGACGGAAATAACTTTTAAAACTGCGTCCAAGTGTGCGTCCGTCAATCGCGATCTTGCGGGAGATTTGTTTCCTTTCATCAAAGAAAATAGTTGTTCACGCTTATAGGTACTTTCAAAAATTGACAAGATTTTACAGGCAAATTTTCTCATTTCTTGGTGTTGAACAGGTACTTATAAAATTCGAATGTACCAACACTATCAAATTTTTGTTTTAAATGGGTCTGACACTGAATCTCAATTACTTTCATTTGCATGTGAGAGGGAACTGTATCAATATCAATAGCAAAAAGACCAGTAAATAGAGAAAAATTGATTTTTTGGGTCTTAAAATCCTGAAAAGGCTTCTCAAATTCTGCCAGAAGGCTTCTCATTTTCTCTGAATATATTTTGTATGATATTGAGACACTTGTGCTTTCCTGATATGCCTTACTGATTAGTCAGAAAATGTGACAGATTATCCTTTGCTAACTGTTTTTCCCACAACATCATCTTAAACTTGAAAGCTTTCACATGATCATGCATATCTGTAATAGCTTGACGTCGTCCTTGCAATTTCGTATTTCAGCCCGATAAGTGTTTTGTGATATCTACCATAAATGAAAGATCTTGTAAAAAAGGTACATCGCATAATAAGCTGAAATCTTCTCCTTTTGTTTCCATGAAAACGCGTATTTCTTCTTTGAGTTTCCAAAACACGAAAGCTATCGCACCTCTGCATAATATGGTAAACCAGTGTACTCACTTCCTAATCACGTAAAAATGCAGAAAATTGTCGCTAATTAAGGTGACCTTATGAAGTTTATAATTTTTTCCACTGACTTTAAAACACTTTCCGACTGAAGCTCTTTCGAGCATAAAACTTCTTGGTGGATTATACAATGAATATGATGAAAATCTGGTTAAGAAGAAGCTACTTTTTACTCCAGTCATTGAAGGAGCTCCGTCTGTTGCAACGGAACATAGTTTTGACAAATCTAAATTGTACTTTTGCAGAAGTCTATAAACAGCATTGAAAATATCCTTCCCAGTTGTTGTATCATGCAATGGTACTAATTCCAGTAATTCTTTCATACACATCATCATCTTCATCAACCGCACGAAGAAAAACAGCAAGTTGCGCCACACCACACACATCTGTACTTTCGTCACAGGCAATCGAAAATGCAATGAAAGGGTCTGATTTTCTTTTTATTTGATCACTTATCACAACTCAGTAACTCTTTCAGCGACAGTATTCCGGGACAAGAATATATTTTGAAATGCCTTCACGCTCCCGGGACTTACAAATTCCGCTGTCTTTACAAGGCACTCTTTTATAAATTTACCTTCAACAAATGGTTTTTCACGATCAACTCCGACAGTACGTAGCTCGCTTAAAGGACAGATTCATTTTCTTGCTTTGGACGTGCTGGTGATCTTTCAACCGTGATTTTAACTTATTTAACTTTTCATTTCTGACCATGCCTGTATACTTTCGTAGTTTTATGAATATCATAGTGACGTACAAAACAAACGAATAATTTTTTCTTTCACTTTTAAACTTTTCTTGAAAGATAGGATGCTCATCTACAAGTTTCCTCTTACTTCCACTTGGTTTTGAAAGAGACATGTTAAAAACTGTATCCGAAATAAATTATAATAAGTACTTTAAGTGTTGTAACAACAAGTGCGCAACTCAACTCGAAACTCTATCGCAACTGACTCATAACTGACTAAACACTGAACGACTGAACTCAATCGAACACGGCTTATATACGGATAGTGATTTCTCGAGTTCTTTCTAGAATTTTCAGATAGCGTCATCTGTGTTTTTGCCCGATAGAATTTCATGGAACAAGCCAGATAACGTTTGGCTTTAGGGTTTAGGTTGAGTATGTGTAGTTCATCCTCCTAAACATAGATGACACTATGTACAATTGTACATTTTATTATACCAATCGTTGTTGTAGCGGCTCCCGCTTTCAAAAACGCTTTTCAACTTGTTCGCGGGCCGCTTTTTCTGGCTGCTTTCAAAACTGATTTGGGCCGCAGAAAAATGCTCACTGGGCCGCATGTTTGACATGGCTGTCTAGATATATTTACATTTCTTTACAAACTATAATGACACAGACTTCAAAATTAACAATTTCTAACACGAATAGGGAATTAGAGTTTTTGCATATTTTTTTATATAATTCCGATTATTTGATATTTGCACACATTTTTTTCTTATAGTTGTTATATTCTACATACACTACTCACAGTTTGAATATTCTTTAAAATTTAATTTACATAACTGTGATTTTTTTTGTATTCACATAAATGTTTCTCTCCTTTTCTTAAAGTTGCTATACACTGCTCGATGTTTGAAAGTTCTTTTAAACTAATTCGTACGAATTTTAACGTTATTATGTCGAATATTAAAAGATGCTCTCGATCAGTTATATTGCGTTTACTTGATTTCTCAAAAACCTATTAAACAGCCGTCTTTTCATCTACTTTCTAAAATGAGCTATAAAAAGATATTTTTGCTGAATTTGAAAAAATTACACATTGCTTATTAATGCTCTTTCTGTTACTTTACTGCAACTTACTTAATTAAGGATTGTAAAGCTCAATCCAGAGTCACGCTCCTGATGTAAAATGGACCATTCGTCACTCATTTTCAACATGATGCGCCTTCCCATTGAAAAGTTCTCCTAAGCCTTCTTTCATACGTCGAACTACGACTGGATTTAGAACACAACCTTACTTTTAATACCACACTCTAATTCTAGGCTAATGTTTTTTTGCAACTATATACAGGGGAATTTCTAAAGTTATTTTATATTGAGCAGGGGGTTAAAGTTCAGATCAAGGATAAAATCAAGCGATGGCAAAAAATGTTAACCTTTACATTACCTGAAACTTTCCACACCATTCGACAAAAGAAGCGTATCTTCTTTTGCCTAAAATTTTCCGTTAGATTAAATTAAACCATTTAACCATCAGTTTGGCAACTTACTTACATTATTAAGGATTGTAAAACTCCCCCCAGAGTCACGCTCCTAATGTAAAGGACCATTCGTCGTCCATTCTCAACATGATGCGATTGGATGATTGAATAGTTCTCCAAAGCGTGCCCCATTGTCCAAAATGTCCCCAAAAAAGTCTCCTATTGTCCTTTGAAGCCTGCGGCTTTTAAATTGAACAAAAAATTACTAAAATTATTAAGCAAATACAAAAGGCATGACTTTTTTTGGTCGCAGTCATCGCAGTCATTTTTAGTTCTTTTTTTTTTGTTATTATCCCCAAGGACTTTTCAGAAATCTAGTATAAAAAATTTTTATTGTCTTTTATTGGCATCTCAGAAATCTGGACACCTTATCCCGACGGTATATCATAAACTATCATTTCTACACAATTACGGCGTTAATTGGTAATTTTACTTTTAATTTTTTTTTAATACCAGTGCATTCACATGTTCTTGCCTCTTCTAAGGTTATCAAAGATCAAAGGACCAAAACAAACGTAAATAACAAAATTGCAACCCGCCTATGCCCGATAGACCAGGAAGAAATGAAACAGGTATATTGTGTTATCTCGCTCGCAAACTTGATTTGCCGAATTTCCACGTGGTCGATATCACGTGTTCTTGTTTTAGGCTTACTAGTTTTTAGTTTTATAGCCAGTCAGATGATAAATAAAAATTAAAAAACGTATGGTGATGAGTAATCAAAGCAGTTATGTAACAGAAGATAAAAGGTTTGTGTAAATATGTCAATATAATCTTTATTCTCGCTAAAGATAATGCATACTAATTTACAGGTAGAAGATATGATATAAATGGTTGTGTAAATAAAAAAACTTGTTTGATTTATCATAGATGCTGGTTGGACCGTTTAGTCAAGAGCAAAGTAGTAAAAAACCGCTAAGATAACATTTTCTTTTTTGTAAAGCTTTCACACAAAAGCAGGGACGGACAGGGCTCTGCAGGATCAGACTATATATATATATATATATATATATATATATATATATATATATATATATATATATATATATATATATATATATATATATTACGGGAGCTGCAAATCGGTTAAATATAGCAAACTAATACCTTTTTTAATTGTGATTGAAATAGTAAAAAGAGAAAAATAATCGAGCATAGCGTTTTTGAATCAATTTTAAAAAAATAGTATTTTGTTAAATGGGACACCTGTATATTTTTAACAGATGAAAAAATCTTTCTGAGCAAAAAAGTTTAAACTCATTGCTGGCCTAAAGTTAAAGATAACCTAGTTATCCATATATTTATATATACTTATAGATAAAAAAATAAATGTAAAAGCAAAATTAAAATTTTATTTTACGTTTTTTTTTTACTTAGTATTTTATTTAAGTTAGAAATAAGAAAAAATTAAATGTATAACAAGTGGGCAAATATATATCCATTTTCTTCAACACATTTTTCAGCATTTCTAACACAGCTTTTGTTGCCATCGATAGATGTTGCAATCCGCCTAATATTATATTGAAGTACAGCTAATGTCAACTATCTCCTTTTATATACCTTTTCTTTGACATAACCCCAAAAGTAAAAGTCTAATAGAGTTATGTCAGGGGATCATGGTGGCTAACGAATAGGACCATTTATTTTTAATTACATCTATTTTAAAAAAGTCGGTCAAGCAAAATTATTCAAAGAAGAGGTATATAAAAAGATATATTTGACATTAGACGAACTTCAATTTAATATTAGGCACATTGTAACATCTATCAATGGTAGAACAGTTTTGAAGGCCACAAAAGCTCTGTTAAAAAATGCTGAAAAATGTATTGAAAAAATAGAGGTATATTTGCCCACTTGTTATAAATTTAAACTGACTTAAATATAAAGCTAAGTAAAAACGTAAAATAAAATTTTATTTTAAAAATACATAGCCTTCTTTATCTAAAAGCGAAATATATGAATAACTAGGTTATCTTTAACTTTAGGCCAGTAATGCATATAAACTTTTTTGTTCAGCAGAAGATTTGCAATCGAAAGAGTAAAAAATATACAGGGTGTCCCATTCAAAAAATACTATTTTTTAAATTTAATCAGAAAGGCGATATTCGATTGTTTTTCTTTTTTTACTATTTTAATCACAATAAAAAATACCACTAGTTTGCTAATTTAACCAACTTTGTAGCTTCCGTAATAAACAAGTTAGCAATAGTGCGCACTTAATTTGGTACATATATATATGTATATATATATATATATATATATATATATGTATATATATATATATATATATATATATATATATATATATATATATATATATATATATATATATATATATATATATATATATATATATATATATATATATATATATATATATATATATATATATATATATATATATATATATATATATATATATATATATATATATATATATATATATATATATATATATATATATATATATATATATATATATATATATATATATATATATATATATATATATATATATATATATATATATATATATATATATATATATATATATATATATATATATATATATATATATATATTATATATATATAATACAGCTTATATATATATATATATATATATATATATATATATATATATATATATATATATATATATACTATATATATATATATATATATATATATATATATATATATATATATATATATATATATATATATATATATATATATATATATATATATATATATATATATATATATATATATATATATATATATATATATATATAAATATATATATATATATATATATATATATATATATATATATAAATTTATATATATATATATATATATATATATATATATATATATATTTTATTTGGAAAAATACGATGTGTTTTCATTCCGGGTGTATACAATACCTACTAAACAACGAGGCCTACCAGCTGAAATTAAAATAGGCCTGACGTCACGACATCTAGGCCTGCAGTCGCCTCCGTAAGAAATGCATTAAAGCATAGACCAATGCAGTTTTGCTCATGTCGTATCGTGATAACTAGCCATTAGATGTACTGGCCGACAACCGGCACTTGCTAACCGAAAACAAAACAGTGT
The DNA here is from genome assembly GCA_030620095.1 of Kuschelorhynchus macadamiae. NCBI lineage: Eukaryota > Metazoa > Arthropoda > Insecta > Coleoptera > Curculionidae > Kuschelorhynchus > Kuschelorhynchus macadamiae. The sequence goes on from JAUTXW010000369.1 coordinate 112,766, forward strand.
GAAACATGATGTCGTTGTTCGTGAATTAGAGTAAATAGAGTAGTTTTGTTTCCATTTTTGGTGAAAATTTAATTATATTTATTAGTTTTTGTACGTTTAAATTCACGTAAACATGCCGTTTAAGTGTTGTGCGCCTAACTGCCGGGGTAATTACAAAACCGGACCAAAAGTGCACGTGTTTAGTTTCCCGAAAGACAGTGATTTGCAAAAAAAAATGACTACGAGCAATTCTGCGGGATGATTTAGTGCCCAATAAAAACACTAAAGTGTGTGAGCTATATTTTTCTAAAGTTAGTATAATTTGGGATATTTCAGAACAGGATCCGAGAACAGGTAAAATTATTTTAGTACATTTAAAAAAAAACCCGATTAAAAGAAAATTCTGTACCAACAGTTTTCCCAAATTGCCCCAATTATTTGTCAAAAAACGTTCTTGACCGCAAAAGTAAAGATGAAAAAAATAAGAATCTTGATGAACTACATCTTTTGCAAGCCATAGAGCAAAGTAAAAAAGAATTTAATTTACATAGAAAGACTACATGTTTTCAAAGTTTTGAAGAGTTTTTAAAAGTATTTCTAAATTTTAGTTTATGGAAAGGTGGTTTTCGGTAAAGAATTTTATTTAAACTTGAATATACTCCTGGTCCAATAATAACTCGGGCAATTGTTATAAATAGCGATTTAAAATTAGAAACATTTTTATATGGTCAATCTGTTTGTGTTTCAATAACAAATTTAAAATCGCCATTTTTATCCAGCAGTTTGGATGAAATAGAAAGTTTAATTGACAATATGATGATGTCAATACCCATAAATCTTGATAGCGACATTCCTGATCCTAGTGAAACTCGTGATTTACACCATACCGAGTCAATTCAACTCCCCAGTACTAGTGAAACTCCCAATTCAGATAAAGTTGAGTCCGACAATGACAATATAAATTTTTTTTTAAATTTGTGACTGATATTCTTTTAAACCTAAAAGGTTCTGACGAGCTCACTCAAAATCTAAAATTTCTCTCAGAACAGTTAACTTTGTTAAGTACTTCAAAAGAAAGGTATCGATATTCACCAAGCACCATTATGTTATGTTCAATTTTATTTACAATAAGCCCTCATGGCTATAAATATTTGCGAAGTCATACTCCTATTATCTTACCTCATCCTAACACAGTAAAATCTATTTGAAATAGATTTTTAACAGATCCTCATATCGATGAAAGACATTTTTTTTTAACCTATGCTCGTAACATTTTTCAATATTTAACAGATAAAGAAAAATATGTTACATTACTTTTTGATGAAATTCACATCGAACACTATTTGGATTACAAGGCAGGCAATATCGTAGGAGCATCAGTAAATAATAAAGATACCTTAGCATCATCTGCAGTAGCATTTATAATCACTAGTCATTCATATATCTCCTGTAGCTAAACTTCATTCAGAAATATTATATACTTTTATCAAGACCTTTATCGACAATTTAGAAGAAATTGGGTACATTGTATTTTGTACAGCTTGTGACAATAATGCGGTAAACAAAAAAACAATGAGTAATTTTTCACCCCTTAATCAACTTAGTATAGTATTCCCACATCCTATTGACCCAGTAAGGCCCTTATTTTACCTTTTTGACACTGTTCATTTACTGAAATGTATCTTTAACAACTGGCTTAATTCAAAACCTGACCAAACATTTTCTTATCCCGATACCAATTAGAACAAGACAAACTATTGAAGCATGGCTATTCACTTAGTTTAAAGGCTCTATTTCCATCATCTATTGAAAGACAAAATGTAAAATTAGCTCTTAACATCTATCTTTAATCCCTTTATTATAGAGGTTCTAAAAGGTTTTGTTAAAAATTTGAACGTAAAAACTTCCCTTAAGGGAAAACATGTGTTAGATAAATATCAAGAACTTTTTGCCAAACAAATACTAACAGCCCCAATGATGATCCTAAATTTTGTTTTTTGCTAAAAATGCAAAATTGACTAGATACTTGGAGTCCAACTAATTTTACAAATACACTGACTCGACAAACCCACAGTGCATTAAACCATACTATTCATGGGCTTCTTGAAGTTACTGAATACTGTTTAACTGATTTATGTATTACTGGGCAAATTTCAAACAGACCCATTAGAGGGGCGTTTTGGAAAGTATAGGCAATTAGCTGGTGGTCATTATCATATCTCAGTTCGACAGCTATATGAATCAGAAAAAATACTTAGAATTCATTCTGTTATCTCTAAAATCTAGACATTATGGGAACATTAATATAAATAAGTTCTTCGAACCTCCTGAATGTGAAATACAATCATTAGACACCAATTTAAATTCTGAACATGTTAATAATTTATTATCTAAAATCATAGTTATACAGTCTGATACCGAAGCTATACAATCAGAACTCCCAGTAATAACCTTTTTAGCGGATATCGCTGCTATATTGTTTTAAAAAAATTAGTTGTACTTTTTGCAGAATCAGCCGGTGGCCGAGAGCGTAAAGCTTTGGGTTTACACCGGACTTGGTCTGGGTGCCTGGGTTCGAATCATAGGTGGGTGCATGACTTTTCAGTTCTGCAGCCAATATTATTGGTTAAAAATCCAACAGGGAAGAGTGTAAAATGAATTTCACTTTCCACGCTGCCATTCACGCCGGTAACCAGGCCGGGCGGAACCGGATGTTCCCGTGGTAGTTTTTGAGTAAATTCACACTCCCCGCCATCACATACCCTCTCAGGTGGAGGGGATGGCCGAGGTTCGGACTCCTCGATAAACTGTAGGGCCCGTCTGGCTGACATTCCCCAGACGTAAAAATTCCTTCCCCCATCCTAGAAAGGCGATTCTGGTCCCCTTTCCTCTCCGCGCGCCTTTCACCGGGCAGTTAAGGCTTGATCACCACACAGCCCAAGTAACACAACTTGCTTTTTAAAAGCTGAGTGAACTGCTACAACACTTAATTATTCAGCTTAATGATTTATTATTTGTACTATACAACGTTCTGTCAGACCTAACAGAGTGCCTATATACCCAAAATAGGCACACTTTATAAAGCTAATTTATAAAAGATTTTATCTTACTCTAAAACAGGATCTGGTGTAAATTGATAGTTTTATAAGCGCCTATAAAGTAAGTTAAAAAGCATTTATAAATCTGGTATAAAGCTTTATCTTGTAGTTTATAAGCGTCAATAATTTGCCATTATAAATCAGGTATATTATGGTATGAAATTCCTCAATTATAAAACCGATATGTAAGTACTTTCTAAATACTCTAAAAATGTCACTAGTTTGTTGCATACTCGACTAAACAGCTTTTCCGTCATGCATTTTTTACCAACAGGGAGAGCGAGCTAACGACAATTTGCAGAATTTGCTTAATAAATACTTTATTTCAGTTGTATATAAGTAAACGTAGACGATTTCGCCCTCGCCGATTCTTTTCATAATTAACCTATTAATATTAATCATTATACTAACTTGTAGTGCTTGTATGTTGGAAAAAAATACAGACCTAAAATATCATAATAATGGGCAGAATATTGTAAAATTCACTTGCGACGGAAATTTTTCTGATAAACTTTATAGTTTTATCTTTGAATTTATCAAAGCGCCTTGTAAATAATTAAAAATTGAATAATTTCTTTTTTTGATAAAAAATGCATATCTTTTTTTTATTTTTAAAATGTTTCTAAATGATAAAGTCTTAATCCTTAATCCAGAAAAAATCATGAAAACACATACTAGTTTTGCACAAAACGGAATAATAAGTAATTTAATTGTGTTATGCAACAATGGCGGCAATTGACAGCATGGACGCGCGGACAGCCTTAAACATGATTAAATGGCGACGCGTGCAAAACCATTCAAAATGGAAATGGTTGCGAATCAGTCTTATTAAACGGCCCTTAAAAAGCCATTTTTTATGGATTTGCTTTATAACTGCTTTATAAAAGAAAAGGAGTGTGCCTTTTGAGCTTCAAAATATTAAACAGAGGGCGCAAATGGCATTGTTATATCACTTTTGGCTTGATAAAGGTGCACAACACACTATCATGTTGATGAACAGGCTGTGGCTATTTGCCTGTTTGGTGTATGTATGTAATTATTTTAAGTTTTATTTCTGTATTATGTTTTTATCGTTTCTGCTTATTTTGTTTTAAAATAATTGATTATTTTCTTTATTTACTGCTGGCTACATTGTATATGTAGCACATTTATTGTCAGAATAGACATGCGAATTGTGATCTCATCACGGACACGGCAGACGTGTATTTAGTAACTCCCGTCTCCCGTAAAAGAATGTAAACAAACAAAAAGTGACCGGCAACAAATGTGTTCCTCTGCTTTTTGCTATTAAAACGGTTTTTTTTGTTAAATTTTATTGGTGAATTCATAATAAAAAGGTAGGATAGAATAGCCTAAGTATTAGGCTAAGTAATTCTCAGGCACTTCTTTATATTAATGTTAACGTTAAGTTTAATGTTTTTTTTTTATTTCTAGCATGTTCAAAATAGTTCAAACTATAGAGAGGGGACAAAAGAATTTATGCACTGTTCCTGATAAATGGGAAAATGCAGGATATCTCTATTGGCCTAAATCAAAGGCAGAAAAGTTAATGTTAGAAGCTAACTCTGTACCATCAAGCGATTGGTTAGAAATGCGTTGTGTCCTAAAACGAAGGAACCTTCCTAGTTATGAGGAGGCAGAGAACGAGATTTCGAAGATGATGTATAATACTGATACAGATGAACCAGACCAAGGAATATTACAACAAAAGAGGAAAAAAGCAAAAGTGCTGCTTCCTCAATCATCCCAAGCAGAAAGTTCTGCCAATTTTAATGAAGTAGCCTTATCATGCCTTGTAAGTACCTAAACTTTTTTTAAATAATAATAATGGATATTGGTCACTTTACTATATAATAATTTCCTTTTTAGGCTCAAAATAAAACTTCGTTTTTAAGTCAACTCGGTCAACCTTCTAAACGATTACCAGTATTAGATATGACTAAAAATAATATAGAAATTATTGAAAATGTCCAAATAGTGGCACCAGGTAATATCAACAGCTCGAGTGTACCATTCCTTACAATAAATACGCCCAATAATCTGGAAATTGATGAACAAATATTACTGGATGAAGAGATATCGACTCAAACTCAAATTAACCCTAATCAGTTTGAAGCAATTACTATAAATCAGGAAAATATTCTACAAAATCAGAAAACTATTCTACAAAATCAGAAAATTATTCTTACAAAATTAGCAAGCCTGTCATTGGAATTAGAGGAAGGGCTTGTTAAAATTAAGAAATTCTCTCAACCGGCTGTACCGGTTGATAATGCTGCTAAAACCTCGATTGAGATATTCGCTCAAGTGGATTCTCTTGACGGTTTGACTGCTTTAGAGAAAGCTTTAGAAGATGACAGATACTCTGCCTCATTACTACAAAAATTGTCCGTTATATATGGATCAAATGGCAAACGTTAGGGACTTAATGTTGCCTATAGACTTTTAGATGATATGTTTTCCAGGAAATTAATGACCCAATGTTCTTGGGCTGGTGGTTCAAGGGGGGAAAATGTCAAAGTTGCTTTCAAGTCTTACAAAAATATTTTTGCCTTTTTTTTTTAAGATAGTTCAACAGGCTGACAATGACTTTACTCTAGAAGAATGTGAACAGTTTTTTAAAAACATTTTAAAAAACTCCACCAGAAGGAGTAACCTAAAGATAACCGGTGGGAGAGCGTCAACTTGTAAAAGGAGGCCGAAAAATTTAAATTATAAATGCAAAAGCGTTAACGAAACTCGAGACAAAACCCCAAAAACCCCTGAGGAAATTCCGGAAAAATCCCAACAAAGCGATGAACAAGAAGAAGAAATGAGCCAAAATAGTGACGAAGAAATAATTTATTAGATATTTTCATTAGATAGTAACAACTGTTATTTGTTATTTTATAGGAAAAACATTATTAGGTTTATATGTTTAATGCCAAAGAGCCCAAAAAGTTTCTTTTGAATTTTAGTAGGTGTGCATTTACTAATAGTTTAAGTAGTTTATTTTGTTTCGGTTCATGTTCCTAAATATGATTTGTAAGAAAGGAACATAAAAATAACAAAAAAACTGTTTAATAAAACATGCTTTTATTTTAGAGTATGTAGTAATGGCAGAAAAACCAATTTATTATTTTCTATTGGTATAACGACCATTTTGCATTGAATACACTCTAAGGGATAAAATACAGCATCATTAGATATATTATCTGACATATAAATTTTTAGAAATGATGACGCAATAGGCGTTTCAAAGAAATTGCTTAAATTCTTTAAACTAGAACCAAATATAACAATGTTGTCGTTTTGTTTAACAGTATACAACATCTGAACGATCAAACCTTTATCTGTCTTCAGTCTTCAGCAAATACTTCAGCATTTAATTGAAAATCTTCCATCTGCAGCACTTTAAACATAATATTATTCTGTTTTTTCAATATGGGATATTTTTTTGAGGATGTTTGTGCTCCAGTTTCTAAATTAGTAATTTCTCCCAGTCTTTTTGCCACTTGAGCAAGCGGACGATTTCCGTTACGAATTAGATTTTTGATTTCATAAATTTCATAAAGTCTTGATTCAAATGGATATGCGCTAAATGATGGAAGCTCCCCAAACCTTCTTACATCATCTATTAAATGGGAAAGGTTATGCACATTACTAGTCATAAAGTCCTCACCATAAAGATTTCGGTATTTCCTTACAAAATGTTTTAAAAGTACATCTGCAGTATTTAAAAAAAATTTGCAATGAGCATTTGATGTACAAATAGTAATGGCACAAAAGAAACACAAGAAGTGTTCGTAAATATCGTTAGGTAAAACATTTTTTAGTGCAACTATACTTAGATGAAGTAGAAAAGTTCGGTATTCCAAGCCTTTCCAGTGACCCAAACAATCTAAGCCCCGTACAGATCGATGAATTTCTTTGGGTGTTTTACAATTTAACAAAAAATTTGAAACTTGAACTGTTACATTTGCAGGCCATTTTGTTCGGTAGCTACCAATATTACCATCACGCCATCCTAGAAACAATGTTACTGTAGTTATGGAGAATGGTTGAAAGTAGTAATAATAATAATTTTTAAATTGATACCTATTTTCTTACCCAGTAAACATTTTTTCATCACGCCCAGGTCGATTAAATGTAAGCTATCAGCTACAGGAAAATCTGCTATCATGTCAATGGGAAGCTGGATCAAGGGAGTGTCATTTTTGTGATGAGATCCGTATTGTTTTAGTCGAAATTTTCGTCAGTGCGCCTTTCACAATTTTCCTTTGAAAAATAGGTACAATGTGACACATAAGAGTATTCTCCAACAACAGTACATTTTTGGCAACCGTGTTTGCCATTGAAGTTTATAACTCCTAAAAAAAAACTTAAAAATTCAATAATATTTATGTTACTGAAGAATTCACATATCTTACCCTTTACAAATGCCCGCGCTGGGGAGTCACACACAATACATCTAATTTTTATCGACGCTTTATATTCCAAATCGTTAACTGTCCATACAATACCATCGCGTATAAGAACTAACATTTCACTTACAAAAGGTTGTAGATATTCATGAACATCGGTCGGTTTGCCATATCCATAATATAGGCCTGCAGTCATAGGTTTAACTTGTGTTAACTCATGTATGTTAAAAAGGATAGGCCAGAATTCTTGCTTTGAGCTTTTATAAATTGGCAATCCATCCATGTTGAAATTTAACGAAAGACAAAATGAAGGTGGAAAGTCTGTTACTCTTACCGTAGACAAATATTTTTTCAGGCAGAATTCTATTCCTTGATGCCAGTAGTGACCGCTTATACCAATTTCTTTCAAAATAATAGCTCGAGGAGTACTAAGCAGGGTCCTCGGATCTGCCGGTAAAATGTTTGGTAGCCTGTTATTCAATATAACTAGTAATTGCTTTAAGGACATATGGCTAATCTGAAACATCGTGGCCCATTTCCGTATCTCCTTAATAAATGATAAATTCTTTTCACTTTCATTAGGTGTATAGGCTTTTTCTATTGACATGTCGGCGTCGTCGTTTAAGTTTTCGTCATCTAATTTCAATACCCAATTTTCCTGCGTCTCAACATCGTCAATTTCCGAGTCTTCTGTCTGGTCACTTTTTTGACTTTCTGCTACAATGCTCGTTTATCAGATATCCCTTGCTGGTCAGGTGTTTCTCCATTTTCTTTTTCAACTGATGATGGCCGAGATGGTATTTCCAGCATTTTCTGCAACCGAATTTTTAATTTTCTGCGAAAATTACCGGTTCTTTTAGTTTTTTTCCACTTCGAAATATCAGCCATTATTTAATTTTAACTTTTAACTTTCAATGTATTTTTACAGGAATATAAACGAAATTGGGACACAAATTAAATTTTAACAAAAACAAGCCTCTCTATGTATCGAAAACACAGGACACAATGGCTAGATCCACGCTAGATCGTTGCACTGTTAGTTGCATGCCGATAATGGAGATGCCTCTGCTTTAGGGTAATTTTTATTGCGTTACTCTGACTACTTTAAAAAACCTTTTACATAACTACTATATCCCAGTAATAAAGCGTATTTTATTAAAGAGAAAGACACATTAACAGAGCATTTATACAGAATCTTTATAATGGCGTTAGATGGAAGCATATTGAGCTAGAAATACCCAAATTACTTCATAATTGCTTTATAAAAGAGTTTAAATTAATAATAAAAAAGGGTTTTTAATGGCCTTATTTGTGCTTTATATAGTAGCTTATAAACCAATTATACAGACAAAACGCAAAAAAATCTCTAACAGCTGTGTTTGTCACTTTTATAAAGGCTTATTGGAGCAAATATATAAAAGATATATTATTTAGCTCTAAGAAGGTTCTCAGAGCAATATTAAAAAGCCATATTGCTTAAAAAACTATATAGTGTGAACTAACACTTTTATAAAGATAACTAAGTCCGTCAGATTCCTTTATAAAACAATTATAAAGAAAAAAGTGATATGAAAGACCACCTTGTGTTACTTGGGAGGTGTAGCCAACGCGCCCTTCATTATATGTTGTCTAAATAAAAAAGTGCATCCCGCGGGGTTAGAGAAAAGGGCCTTTTAGGCCTAGTCTCTGGGCTTGTCCCCCCCATCTACTACTACTACTATACTTTTTGCAAAGAAAACTTAACTCTCAATAAACCTTGTGTTGTAGAGGATTCTGATAATTTAATTAATTCCTTAAGTAGAGGTGCTGTTTTATATCCTCGAGAACAGGTAATAGATATAGTTTCAACTGCATATATTATATATAAAAAGCTAATTGTTGAATTTGAAGATACATTTTTGGATATTTACAACCAAAAATCTTTTCTTTGTGAGTTGTTTTTAAGTTATTTTAATAAAAATACACTTTTAACTCCTTTTGAAAATTGTAAAAGCCACCTAAAAATTAATGTTTCAAAAATCTTTTTTAGTAGCATTTCAGATACATTTCTTAATAATTATTGCTCTAAACATAATCATAATTTATTAAATAAAAACAAAAAAAGGAAACTACAGACTTTTAATTAATAGGTAGTTAGTAGCACAAGTTTCGCATTTTTCAGAATTTAGCAAATAACAACCTATTATATTCTTAATCATATAGACTCACCACAGCACAGGCATATACCACTTACCCAAGCTTGAAACCATACCCGATTTTGACAAGTTAAAATAATAAGCTATTGTATTTTTGATCATAAGGACTCGGAACAGGCATATATTACTTACCCAAACTTGAATACGTACCAGATTTTGACAATATAAAATAGTAACCTATCATGTTCTTGATCATATGAACTCACCACAGGTCTATACTACTTACTTGGACTTGAAACCTTACCCGATTTTGACAAATAACTCGGCTTTGACAATTTAATAATTGGCTAACATAGGACAATTAGTAAGCAAAAAACCATATCGACATCTATGAAATTTGCGGTAGATTCGGGCAAACGTTGTCGGGTAAGAACACGGAGGGGTTTAGTGGGTAGGGGCTTTACCGAGTCCCACACTGTTCTGGAGTGCCTTGTGCATAATAGTTCGTGCGTAAATGCATTCCTCGTCGTGTAACAAAAAAAAGTCGCCTTTGGCATTTTAAGTCTTGAGCGAAATCGAATAAATTTGACAGATTCAAAATAAACTCTATAAATTGATGTTTAAAATTTAAAAAAAAATGCTCATTTAAATATGTCTCTGTAAATAACCCGTAATTTCTAATGAAGGTATTCAAATAACATAGGCCTTAATTTGATGACGTCACGCGTAAGCGCGTAGGCCTCGTTGTTTAGTAGGTATTGGTGTATATGCGTTCACTACTATCCTTCTGAAAAGAACAATTTTGCTGACAAAATCTCATTTGGCATTTTCGAAGATTACTTTCGCGCCTCCGAATAGAGACTCTCAGACGGACCGTCGGACTATTTTTTTGGCATCTAGGGATGTTAAAACGTGAAGATATGTAAAACCTGAAAGAGTGATTATTCTTCACGATTACAAACATTTTATTTGGCCACCATTTTGTTCCGTAATCTTGAATTAGTACTACCAGTGGCGTAGCCATAACGTTTGGAGCCTGTTACGAGAATTAAATTTGTGACACTTACATGGAAATGGGGAAATGTCTCTTTTGCACATTCAATATAAGTGGTTAGTGACTGAAAAAGGTCTATTTATGGAATACGAAAAGGGTAATTTTTTTCTTATAATAGATACCTTACCTACTAGGAAATTTAACTTGGTACTTACCTACGTAATATTAAATTTGCATTAAAATATTTAGGATAGATTAATGATAAAACTACAAAAAATGCATGCAAGAGTAAAAAAAAACAGCTTGGAGTCGGCTGTGGTCTGTTGAGAGTATATATAAAAAAATCTCTTTATATTTTGGAACAAAACCCAGTCTAGATCTGATTCAGTACAGCTGTTTTCGTTATGTTTTTAGAATTCAGAAAAAGAAAATGTATGTCTTGAGGTATTCCTAAATATCTGCTTCAGTCTATTTTTCCCAGAATTAGTAACCTCATCAAAGATTATATTATTATTACACCTCCCTAATTTTCTTTATTTATCAAACAGCTTTTCTAATTTTTCAGCAATAAATTTACGATATTCAACATTTTTTTAAAAGAATAATCAATTATTCTTAGTGCTCCGTCGAAGTGCATTATAAGTATCATTTGTTAACCATCCATGTTATCACGATTATGCCATAATTATCCTATGAACTACTTTACCCTGGACTTTACCACCTTCCTATTAGGTCATTACTCAGCACAAAATAAACCACATACGTTATCAACACGATATAACCCCATATAACACAATAAAATTAACAACAAATCGCTATCCGAAGTATCGCACGTTATAATTATTTTAAGAAGAAATACCCCATAAAACTGTTATTGCTATTACTTAAACCAGTCTTTGTGCCGATACTTGGCACAATTTTTTTCCCAAACGAAAATCCATCCACGAAAAACTTAATTTATTTGTTGCTGCGTGTAACGAAACAATCGCGCAAATCGGGCAATTTTACATACTGATTCTAACCCCGTAAGCGCCTGTAATAGCCTGTTCTGGACTCGGCAGTGGTATCTTCGTAGTGCTTGATGTACATGCAGGTATATCATCTATGTAGGTACAAAAAAATTGTAGAAGTCCTAAAACTGTGGAGACATACTCTACAAGATCTGTTAAATATGATTTAACTGCCCCTATTCATATTGAAATTATCTATATATTTAAAACACACACCCCAGGTTGCACAAAACTTAATTGAGGGTTTAGAATATCTAACCAAGCTTTCGGATTTGACAAGCTGTTTACAGAACTAGGAACCCGCTGACATTCATTCCGTTAAACATTCTAAACTTTAATTGAGCTTTTTGCAACCGGCTAGAAGCCAGATTTTTCAGCAAGTTCGTGAGAAAATTGTACTGTACCAATTTACATGATTTTTTTAAATGATCGTCTGGTTATCGAGATCTTTCAACATTATTTTTTGTATTGTTTTATTGCGTATTTTTTCTATAAAACCAATATGTTTTTCTACAATAATATTTCTAGACAATGTGGCGAATGCGCCCCATATTTCTATATTTCCACTGGAAACTCATTTCGCCATCTAAGCGAAAAGGCCGAACAAGGTGTGCAGGGCCAGCTAGTGTAGATATATCGAAAGAGATGACAACTACTTTTAGTTCATGTTGTTTAAATTAATTATACTATTTATATCTTTAGAATATCTTCGAAAAATGTCACGGAATTCAATAAGTTCTATAGAGAAGTGGTACTTGGCTTGGTCCATTTTGGACAATTTCAATAGTACAGTCTTGCGGGCCCTTTGTGACACAAGCCCTGGTTCTACGAAACGGACGGAACCGCGGTGGGTACGTCACGGTTCCATCCGTGGAATTAACTCTATCGAAATCTTTTGTTTCTACGCGGGTGCGGCAAATAGATACCTTGAACACGCAACTGGGTTCGCAAAATTTGCTTTGCGCACTAGTATGCAAAATTAAAATTTTGTCCGCACTAGTGCGCAAAAGATGTTTCGCATTATTTTTAACTTTTTTCCGGATGCCAAAAATTCCACAAAAAACAATTAGTTTTTGTCAGTTACTTAGAATTTTGTTTTGAACAATTTTTTTTAAATTTTAATGTCTCATTATTCTTATTTCTACGAATAATTACGCTCGTAGAAAACTTACGGTTCTTAACTCTAGCGCAAAGTGTCTTGTTCGCACTCGACTGGTGCCCGAAATAGTTAGAAAATATACTATTACCCATATTAAGAGTTTTCCAATTCAATTTTCAACTATTTTTTGCTACTAAGTTTTTCTAAAGAAAGAGTTTTGTAGGATTATATTTTTAAAATGGCTCTTATTTTGACGTATCCATGGTGTCTTGTGTTCAGGGGGTCAAGAAATACAACACATACAAAATCCGTAAATTTTACTGTGTGGTGGTGTGTAGTAGAACTGAAAAAAGTCTAAAGGGAGTAATTTTGAAAATAAACTGATTTATGTGTTTTATCTTTCGGGCCAGCCAAATTACAGACTCCGCGGTCGAATTGGCACAGTCCGACACTGGGGCCGCTCCAACCTAAATTGGAGTCTTCCTGGGTCTATATGAAATTTTTATTAAAAAGTTTAATGTATTTCTAGAGAAAAATACATGAATTTTTTAAGTACAAAAAAAAACAATTATAAAAATAATAAGCCAATTCAAATAGTAATTTTCTATTTCGGTATGCAAAACTTTCCGAACTTTATTTTTGGAAAATCGATTATTTTTATAAGCAAGTTTTGATCCCCCCTTTTTTCACTCGCCATCTGGACAGATAATAAAGCATATCATTAACTTTAAAAACTGTCATGCTTCACACAAACAAAATAAATGGCAGGGAAAGTCCACCAACTTTATCTGGTAAATATATAAAAAAATAAATCCGCTTTAAAAAAAGCACTAAAAAGTAAAAAGAATATATTTTATTCCATCTTGGAAATTTAACTTTATGAAGTCGGCGGATTTATTAATATATTCAGACTATTTACATATAGCTTGTTAGTTAAAATACTTACCATGTGTACATCAGCTGAAATGTACAAAAATCGATACCTCAGACAATCCACACGTTTTCAGGACATAATGTTTTTCAGCAAATGGAAATTTAAGAAAGCTGTTGTTTACAAATACAGTTAACTAGATTATTTTAAAAAGCATCTTGGGTTCTCCTGAATAATAATATTTGAATATCTAACACAAAACTGAATACTGACTAGGAAACTTGATTGGCAGTCTTGTAAAATATAGGTCATGTAAACGCCGTACAGTGGCGGCAGGATGAAAATTGATCGCTGACTGACAAGGATAATTAGAACATTGTACAATGAAGTTTTCAAAATTATATTTACACAAATTGACAGCTTTAACTGTTTTTTTTTTAGATTTATTATGCATTATACTTATTTTTTGAAGCGTAAAATTAAAAGTTTACAGTGTTCTCCGGTTTTCACATCACACAGTTAGCTTCCAAGTGCTTAAAAATACTTTTGTTAGATTCAAATAGAAAAAAAAACAGTAACTGGGAAAACCATAGCCTACTAATCTTGATCGAAATTTTCGCGATATTTTACGCTTTCGTACAATTTGTTAACCCTTGGAACACAATGGAACTCCCGTAAACGTTTAACGTAAATAATACCAACAAAAACAACACTTAAAAAGGAAGTAGGCATTTGTGGTATAAAAATGGGTGACATTTGTGACGTTGGAACTAAATATAACCGTCTATATTTTATATTTCAAAAAAAATTTAACAAAACACCGAAAATACAGTTTGACGTAAATAGACGTAAACGTTGATGTAATTTGCATTGTGTTCTTCCCTCAAGGGAGAACTGCACGCAAAAAGTGAAAAACCAGCGACAAGGTCTAGTCAAGTTCAAAGTAAGATGAAAAGGTACCTACGTATTAGAGAAAACCTCCTGCATGTACGACGTCAAAAAAATGTGTTATGTATAGGCAATTTAAATTACATTTCGTTTAAAAATGGGTTCAAAAGGGTTCACGCGCTGCAGAAATACAAAAACATGAGTAAGATTTACCATTTCAAATTTTCCAGTTACGTAGACAAAGGATCAATGCAAGGCGGTAAAGAGCCATTTTGTGGAAAAAAAATTATATTCGACGTCATTTGCGTCAAAAAGTGGTCAAAAAATGTCGAAAATGGACAAATCTACTTCTATTTTATAATTCTAGATTTGATTTTTTCATAAAAATTCGCCCAACTATATATATTTCCCTATTAAAATCACATTGAAGCTAATACATATCTCTTATAGTTTTAACATCATATTGCAGCAGCGGAAGGCTTGCAAATGATCCATAATACTGGGGACATATCTTCAGATAAATATGTTTGACAAGCTATAAATTATAAGGCTAAGACACCCGCAATGTCCATAGATTACGTGTAGTGGGCAATAATTCTGGCAACAAAGAAGTTTACAAATTGGACAGGATGGCAAGGAATAGCAATTCCTACTTAGTCTTCTTTCTAGGTTAATAAATTTGGTTCTGTTATTACCATTTTGCAATACTTTGTGATGACATTGCAGAAAAAGCTGTTTATAGACAAGTGTCTGTGCGTTTTTACTTTTTGAATGTATATTTTGATTAATGAATGTAATGTATTTTTTTGTTTTGATTTTCTTCTATTTCAAAAAAAAAATATCCTCCAGTTTATTGAAAAACTACTGCCTCTCCTAAATTATGTTGTAAAATTAAGATCATTTTTTTTCAAAAGCACAATCGTATATGAAGTATATTTTTTACGCAGTGATCTGTGTGTACAAAATTCACATATGTGGCCCCTCTATGAAAAAAAAACTATATATTTTGTCCTTGTTGTAAGTAGGATTAATATGAATGCGCGAACAAACGTCGCGAAACCCTATGCCAAGTAGGCTGTGCTTTTCTGTTTCCATATTACCTTTCCTTAATTTTTTCATTTCAGTCTGTCAAAAATATGTCAAGTATTTTTATGGTATCGAAAGTTAAGTTTCTAGTGCAAAAACTGTGTGTGAGAATAATTTTGTTCTAAGTTCTACCACAAAACTGCCAACCAAAAGTGCTATAACTTTTAGCTGTTGTGTCCGAGTCACTTGTAGTGTAAAGTTCAATATAATCCTTATAATGTAAGTAGATAAGAGGAAATAACAGAAATAAATATATATTGTACGACCATATAGGTATAATTATGTGAAAAACCCCGTGAATTACTCTGTGTGATTCATACAAAAATATTTACATTATCTTAAGCAGACAATTTCATGCCATATATAAATAAAATAGACATTATCAGTTTGCAAATAAAAACTATAGAGTTAAAAAAATTACATGCACCAATTAAAGTTCCTGAGCCTTAGGTCTTAGGTCATAATATGTATTAATCCACGTACCTATATACATAAAAGAACAATTTTTTTTTGAAATAGTACATATAGCATGCTATTTTTTAAAGTATATAGGCAAACTTAAGGGTTCATGTAATAAGTCTACCGGTATTTTTAAATGTGTTCAGATTATTTGTTGCGTTTAGATTGACAAACAAAAATCTTTTTTGGCTTTTTCACAACTGAATAAAAATATTGTTTGAAGCAAATATTTAATATAATTGTTGAGGTATGTAATTATATTAAATATTTGCTTCAATTAATTTAAAGTTAAATATTTTTATTCAGTTGCGAAAAAGCCAAAAAAGATTTTTGTTTGTAAGTCTACCGGTCTTGCAACGTAAATTACTATTGTTTTATCTTTATCTTTAGTAAAAAGGACTCACCCTGTTATTGGTTGTTGTTAGTCATGTGACTTCAATAAACTAATAGAAATGCTTCTTATTAATTACTCGAGTTACTTAACGCTATTGCATATATACAATGCTAATACTAAATTTTGCTTTAGTTTTATATACCTACACCGACTTTTCTAAGGAATTCTTTTCTGCAGTTTCTATCACAATTTCTGTACGATTTGCTGGGTAGTAGTTCTTGGTTTGAAAGTTATGATACGATTCGAAAGCAATAATTATCATGTTTAATTGCCATGCATGGTAACTTTTTTTAAATACTTGTTTTTTTACTAGGCGTTATGTTCTGTTAATTTATTTTTTCTTAGTTTCACATTATTCTCTTGCCCTAGCTTATTATAGATTACCTCCTCCACCGCTAAATGCTGGCTACGCCACTCGCTCTGCTTATACTTAAAATCTAAATTCAGTTACGTTGATTTTTATAGCAATTAAAAAGATGAAAGAATAGTTCTTAATTTATGAGTCATAAAAACGCAAAAAACTATTTAAAAAATATTGATATAATTTTTATTTCGAAGATACTCAATTACCCAGTAGAAAGTAATATACCGTAAAGTAATATTATTTATCATCAGCCGAAATAGCTCAGTTGGGAGAGCGTTAGACTGAAGATCTAAAGGTCCCTGGTTCGATCCCGGGTTTCGGCATAACTTTTTTTGTATTATTGAATTTGATAAAAAAACGGTTTAGCAGTTAAGATGTGAAATTGTTCCAAAAATAATATTCCTCAGCCAAATTCTTAAATTCAGGCATACATAGGTATTTTTATTTAATTTTGATTGCTTAAATGAAATAATGCCTGTGATGGATAATAATTAAATGGTATATGATTACGGTTTTAATACCAAATTAAGTAAGAAATAGACGAAGTAGTTGTAAATCTAAATTGTTCAAAAAACAACCAGTTATTAAAAAAATATCCTTCAAAATATTTGGTGTTCTAAAAGAAATATCCAGATAGAGACAATTCCAAAGAACTACCCAGAAGATTACAAGCATGATAATGTTCAGGGTTTTAATTAATGTTGTGGACATATTTTAGTACTATGCATGGTCAGAAACGCACCATTTTCGCTATACAGGGTGTCAAAGTTTAAATTTTTTTCTAATTTTTTGCGTTTTCCTCCAGTAAATTCTGAAATAATTAGTTCAAATGTAGTACATATATTATTTTTAGGAACCTTTACAATAAAATATCAAAATTGTCGGTCTCAGTATACAGGGTGTTAAATTTTTTGCATCACCTACAAGTTTATCTTTCGGAACTTTTTTTTGGAGCACCCTGTATGAATTCTGATATAAAATTTAAACTCTCTGTTCATTCCTTTAACACTTTAGTCGTTTGCAATATTCTCGTATCTGTCAGAGTTTTCGACTTAATTTCAAAAATTGCCGTTGATACACATTAAATGTAGGCGAAATAGAGCAAAAAGTGAAAAAACCGTTTTTATTTGTATTATTTTAAGTATTTACATATTTTTATTTTAAATCAACCGACAGGATAATGAGCAATTAAAATTCTTACTAGGAACTCGCTTTCAAATTTGACATTAAACATTCTAAACTTTAATTGAGCTTTCTGCAACCGGCCCTAAAAGTTGAATTAAAAACAAAACAAAATTATAACAGGTGTTGAAAATGTCCTCCTCTTGCTAAAATGCAATAAGAATCAAGTACTTCGGTTCATGGACTTGCGGTCAAATATTCCTGGAGTATTCTGTTTCTTAACTCTTCTTCTGTTTGGATTGGTGTCTGATACACCAATGTTTTCAGGTGATCCCAAAAAAAGAAATCCAAGCTATTCAGATCCGGAGATCTAGGGGCCCATGGCTGAGGCTGAGGACCCCCTCGCCCTATCCAACGGTTGTTAAAATTTTGATTTAGGAACTCCCTTGACCCCCATGCTGAAATGTGCTGGTGCATCATCGTGCATCAACCACATTTGATTTCTAAGAAAAACTGGAACATTTAGCAATACTGGGAGTTCGTCTTCAAGAAATTGACGATAAATCGTCTATTTAGCCTTGCTGGCAAAAAATGGTCCTATCATAAAATTTCCAATAATTCCGGCCCACATATTTACTGAAAATTACTTTCGCGTATCAAATGCGGATTCTCTTCTGCCTAAAAATTATTGTTATGAAAATTATATATGGCATTCCTTGAAAAATTTGCCTCATCGCTAAATAAAATCGTGTTTCCAAAAAATGTATTTTGGGCTAGCAAGGAACCACTGGCAAAAATTTAAACCTAGTGGAAAATTACGTGGGATAAGACCTTGAACCCTTTGGATATGTACTAAAATTTTCCATAAAAGCACAAATGAAATGTAAAGTGTTGTTGCAATTTTTCTCGTACTGGTAGGAAGATCATTTTCTACTGTATTCAGGACTGCTAAATGAGTGGATTTTTTGAATAATCCATTTTCACATAGCCGATTATATACCTCTGTAAATGTTTGTTGATTGGGCATCCTTTGATTTGGATATCTCTGTCCGTAGAGTCGTCTGGCGTTATAACAAGTGTCATTGGCAAGTCCATAAATAAAATGCATCATTAAACACCTCGAAACAATTACGGAAACGTTAAACAAAAAAATTATCTGTTACAAAATGTCAGGTAAAAAAAAACAGAATTAACAAATGACCTGTCTCAGCCTACTATTTTTTCCCTGTTTCATTATTTCCCCTACACTTAATTTGCATCGAAGGCAATTTTTGCAAATAAGTCGAAAACTTTGACAGATACGAGAATAATGCAATAAGTGAGAAATAAATGAATAGAGAATTTAAATTTTATATCAGAATTCATACAGGGTGCTCCAACAAAAAAGTTCCAACTACAAGTTTATCTTACTTGTAGTTAATGTAAAAAAATTTAACACCCTGTATACTGAGACGGATAATTTTGATATTTTATTGTAGACGTTCCTAAAAATAATACATGTACTGAATTTGAACTAATTATCTCAGAATTTACTGGAGGAAAATGCTAAAAACGAGTTTTATTATTACGCCTATATTTAATTTGTATCGATGACAATTTTTGAAAAGTCGACAACTCTGACACATACGGGAATAGTGCAAAAGACTAAAAAGCTAAAGAAATGAACAGAGAGTTTAAATTTTGTATCATAAGTCATACAGCTTGGTGCAAATAACAAAATGGTGCGTTTCTGACCAGGTATACAGGGTGTCCCACGACGAACTGCGGCGATCGATTTCTCAAAAAGTAGGCTTTAGAAAAATTTAAAATTCTGGCACCTAACTAAAGTCGATAGGGGCAATTCGCGCAAAATATTTTCAAAGTGGTGGCACTTCCGGTTATACCGGAAGTAGACGTCAACTTGCTTATTTTAAATGGAACACGCTGTATATAATCGAAGTTTTGGATTCCTCGAAAAATTCTAGGTATATCTCATGTATAATATCCTATACCTAAGTTCAACTGTTTTTGAGATATTTTGAATTTTATGTAAAAAATGACGTTTGCAGGTCTAGACATAACTATAAATATCTGCTTATCGAAGTCTTTATTATTTATTTGCGGTTGGCTTCCTCGTCCAAAAGGGTACACTTTAGTGGCCTGTGCTGATATTTTTATAATAAATAAATATAGGGTGATCAAAAACTGACATTATAAATATACCTTAAAAAAATCGTTAAAAGTCACTTTTTTCAAATGGAAACCCCCATTTTTTATATGTTTATCTTATTTAACACTTAAAATAAGGGTGACTTTGTATAAAGTTGTCTGTTCCAAAAATTTGTAGTTTTTGAGTTATTGACGATTTAACATTTTTTATTCTAATAATACCAGACGGCTTCTAAGTTTTCTTGTTAGTTGGCCATGACGGGGAGGCCTGGCGAGAACAAAACCAATTGGTTACTATAGAAACGTAATATTTGTTGTCGTTTGGCAATTACCTACTAAAATATTATTTATTTATTATAGTAATTATAATAATTATTAAACTAATAATCATGAGGGAGCGATTAAATTACACACACGAGGATTATTTCAATTTGTTTATTATCTATGGTGAATCTAACAGAGTTTTAACAAGAACATGCCAGATATTTAAACAAATGTTGGAAAACTATAAAAATGTTGAAACGGTGAAGACAAAAATTAATTAGAGAAAATGTCCACCTTGTACTTCCAAACATTTTTCGCATCTCCGAATAAATCCCTCGTGGGTGGCCGCTCTAATTGAAGCTGGAGATAAACTTTCAAACGTGTCCCTTACCCTTGCCATACAGTCCTCTTTCGTTGTTACTGAATTAAAGTAAAAGATTCCTTTTATCGTTCCCCATATAAAATAGTCTAAGACTGTCAGATCGTGGCAACGAGGAGGCCACAGGAAAGGTCCATTGTTGGCAATCCACTTGTCGTAAAACGTAGCTTGTAAAAAGTTAGTAACTGCAACGGTTCTATGTGGTGGGGCGCCATCGTGTTGGTAGAAAATTTGACTATGTTCTGCCAAAGGTAATTTACTTAAATATTCGTTGTCCAACTCTTCAAGAATATTTAGATATCTTTCTCCTACAAAAGTTTATAGACATAATTTTACGGAAGGAAATGCTTTGAAAATATTCATGGATTTATTGATTTAAGAAGA
The DNA here is from genome assembly GCA_030620095.1 of Kuschelorhynchus macadamiae. NCBI lineage: Eukaryota > Metazoa > Arthropoda > Insecta > Coleoptera > Curculionidae > Kuschelorhynchus > Kuschelorhynchus macadamiae. Next base: position 133,843 of record JAUTXW010000369.1, read on the forward strand.
AACAAAATACATCAAAATTCAATTAATTTAATGTGAAGAGTGCTCAATAAAAAAAAGAAGGTTTAGTGTTTTATGACTTTCTAAAGTGCCCTGTATAAATAGCTTGGAAATATCTAACTAAAGATAACTTTCCTATAAAACTTGGGACGATATATTTTTTTAGATATCATGTTTTACGGTATGTGGACCAGTATTTGTATGAAGTAGTGTAGTGTGACCTGTATAAATAATTTAATTTAATTTATTTATGTAATAATATTTACTGAATGATTTATCTAATTTTGAATTGACGCCAATTTGATAAAAAAATTATTGTAATATTACCTAAATGGATTATTTTTCATTAAAAAAGTCCTTGTGTTTAGGCAATGTATAACTTACCATTCAAACTTTCTTCGTAAAAATTCAGTTTTATTATTCCATCGTTCCTTACTGCACAAAATACATCAAATTGCCAGGATTCTTGAAAGTTTCGCGATCTTACTGCATAAGGATTCGAATCACTCCAAAAATGGAAATTGTGTCTATTGAAAAGGCCATTTTTAGTAAATTTTGCTTCATCGGTCAAGTTATATTGTCCAAAAATCTAGGGTTATCTTGTACCATTGTTAAAATAAACTCGCAAAACAGTACATATATATATATATATATATATATATATATATATATATATATATATATATATATATATATATATATATATATATATATTATATATATATATACAGGGTGATTCACGTGGATGGACCGTTAGACGTTTCTGGAGAACGGATTGATGGATCCTTCTGAAATTTCGGTTACTTACATAAATGACCTTGATCTACCGTTTTAAAATATTTTCAGCCTTACAGTGTTGCCGGTTATACTCAAAACCGGTGGCAACATCGCTATTTTAAATGAAATGCCCTATATTTTTTTACATTTTCTGAAACTACGCGTTTTTCTGAGCAACTTTTCTAAATACTTCCCTATACCTATGTGTAGCCGTTTTTCAGGAATTAATTTATTTAGAATATTTTTAACGAAAACAACACTTCAAATAAATCTGAATTTCTCCCAACTCTAAAACAATTTTAATCTGAAATTTGGGATGCGGTTAGATAATGCCCTTAGGTATTTGATTTTTTTGTCATATTCTAGTTGAAGCATACAGGGTGCTCCAGAAATAGATGCATGTAGGTAACTTACAAAAGTGCGAGAAATTCGATTTTTTTAAATAGGACACCCTGTATATCAATACTTATTTGAGAAGCTGATAAAAGTGGCTTTCTAATAATGTATACTTTGCCTATACCTAACTCTTCAAGTTTTTGATTTATAAGCATTTCTTTATGAAATATCATAAAACAAGTAATTTTTAATGATTCTAGTAGTAGTGTGCCATGAAAACAATTAATATAAGGCTCCATGGCAGTATAATTAAACAATAATACTACTGATTTTCTGACATTTACGATTTATTTGTAACTTTTGAGGAGTGTAACAAAATTTATGCTAGAGCCTGTCACTTATTTAATGAAAAACATCCAGATTTAACCATAATTAGTTAAAAAAATTGAATGTATGCAAAGGAACTACACTTTACCTCAGACTTTAGTGGGAATAAAAAGAAATGAATATTATGTACCTACCTAATAATAGAAAAAGATTACGTATACATAAATAAAAATATTGTTAAACAGGTGAATAAAACAATAGCCTAACTATTTAAAACCAACAATACAACAAAAATAATATAATAATAAAAGTGAAAATAACAGTTACAATAATTATTCAATATGGCCACCATTTAGTCTCAGGCATTTCAAAATGTTTTCTTTTACATGTGATGTTGTAGATCTTCTAATTTGTTCTGGCTGTAGACTACCAAAAGCTGCATGAACCCGATTTAAAAGTTCTTCTCGACTATTTATTAATGTTCCATCGTATACTAAATTTTTAATGTAGAAAAAATCTAAAGGATTTAGATCATATATGGACCTCGCCTGCGAATCCATTGATCTTCAAACATAATATTAGCTATTACTGACCAAATCCGTACAATGAGCTGGAGCTCCATCCAACTGATACCAAACGCGGACAGCTAAGTTTAAGGGTAAACTATCCAAAAAATCCGACACCACGGTTTGCAAAATTTCAATATACTTCATTTGATCCAAATTATCATCATACACGTAATAAACACTCTGGTTGTCCATAAGAAGGCAAAACACATTAAGAGAAAATTTTTGTTGATGATTCCGTTCGACAATAAAATATATGATTATTTCTTCTATAAAGATGCCATCTCTGCTGAACTTGGATTATATATTATTTTCTTTAAAAAGTCTGGATCCTCTTGAGTTCTCACTAAAAGCATTTCACACAATTCCACTCTTTGCAGAAAATCGGTAGGCAATAGTTCATGAAGAGTATTTGCTTTAAAATTATGCATAAGATGTTTGGAAAGCATTCTTTGAATAGAAGAATAACTTACTCCTAAATGAATCTCCGCACTACGTATTGAGCTTCGTGGAAAAGCATAAAAATATGCCAGCACCATAATTTCTATATCTTCATCTCCGGTGACAAGTTTCACACGGCGTCTTGGACAAACCGAAGTTCCATGCAAAACATAATTCCTTTGTATGCGTTTGAATTTTTTCTTCGTCATTGGAGTTAACTCTGGATATTTTTCATTAAATACGCGACATGCTCTAGCATAAATTTTGTTACACTCACCAAAGATTACAAACAAATCACAAATATGAGAAAACGTATAATTGTTATCAAATATTTCAGCCATTTTCGTAAATAAAAAAATGTCAGCCTTACTTCAAATTAAGAGTTAAATCATCATGGCAAGCTTGTCAATAGCGTGGCGTTGCTTTTTCACAGCCTACTGTCTAAAAGCTTTCAAAGCGCTTGTTTTGCGTCCATTCCGTTATTCCGTATAAAAAACCTTAATATGTTAAAATGACCAAAAATAGGTATTATAGGATAGTTTTGGCATTTTTCATTCAAAAATTAATGCTGAATCGAATAAAAGGAAAAAATCAGGGTGTTCAATTTAAAATCAACATTAAATAGTCATTGAAAATGACATGTTTTCTGATATTTCATAAAGAAATGCTTATAAATCAAAAACTTGAAAAGTTAGGTATAGGCAAAGTATACATTATTAGAAAGCTACTTTTATCAGCTACTCAAATCAGTACTGATATACGGGGTGTTTCATTTAAAAAAATCGAATTTCTCGCACTTTTGTAAGTTACCTACATGCATCTATTTCTGGAGCACCCTGTATACTTCAACTAAAATATGACAAAAAAATCAAATACCTAAGGGCATTATCTAACCGCATCCCAAATTTCAGATTAAAATTGTTTTAAAGTTGGGAGAAATTCAGATTTATTTGAAGTGTTGTTTTCGTTAAAAATATTCTAAATAAATTAATTCCTGAAAAACGGCTACACATAGGTATAGGGAAGTATTTAGAAAAGTTGCTCAGAAATACGCGTAGTTTCAGAAAATGTAAAAAAATATAGGGCATTTCATTTAAAATAGCGATGTTGCCACCGGTTTTGAGTATAACCGGCAACACTGTAAGGCTGAAAATATTTTAAAACGGTAGATCAAGGTCATTTATGTAAGTAACCGAAATTTCAGAAGGATCCATCAATCCGTTCTCCAGAAACGTCTAACGGTCCATCCACGTGAATCACCCTGTATATATATATATATATATATATATATATATATATATATATATATATATATATATATATATATATATATATATATATATATATATATATATATATATATATATATATATATATATATATATATATATATATATATTATATATTATAATTTGGTGGGTTTTAAGAGGTAGCTATTGCGCATTTTTTGACATGCTATTAAGAATTTTATATTCATCATTGGCACGCATACGGGTAATGATCTAAATTTTTTTAAAGAAAAAAATGGTACGCCACTGAGAGATTTCAAATTGAAAAACTATAATTATATTTTGAAGCGTTTAGACGTTAGTTAGCAAAATGCTAAGGCTCTACACATGTAGCAGGCCCGGCAGACCTTGTCGTGTCTTTTCCGTTAGATAGCACAATGAGTTTCCAGTTGAATTATAAGAATATGTGGCGCATTCACCACATTCTCCAGAAATGTTATTGAAGAAAAACATATTGGTTTTATAGAAAAACTACTGTGTTGACAGGTCTCGGTAACCAGACGATCATATCTAAAAAAAAAACATGTAAATTGGTGTAGTACAACTCTCTCACGAATTTGCTGTAAAATTCAAGTAATAACCGAGAAAAACCAAACGTAAAATTGGTAAAATTTAGAACTACATTATTATAGTGTAATTGTATTGGACAACGCCATTTATTATAGTCGACAAATAAAAAATGGCGTCCAAATAAAATGTTTAAAAATATCAGCTTAAAAAAATCTTATTTAATTGACTTTAAATTTTGCAGAAAAATTAAGTGTGGCATAGATGGGAATTGGTAAAATATTGACACGAATCCAATATGGTGGAACAAAATGGCACCTAATAAAAATGTTTGAAAAGATAGTATATGCGTGTTTCTAAATAACTATGTATGGAACTAATTTGAGTCACGCATCATTATTCCTAATAAAAGAAAAAAATCATCACGATGGAAGTTCCGGGAAATTTACCGATTTTTTTAAGTTTTTTCTTATTGTATACACCTATACACAGTTCAATATCCAACGACCGGTTTATATCATATTCTCTTATCTAATAACGGCGACATCAATTAATTGTATCGCATTTCACGCAAATTTGAATGAATTATTACACGGACACTTTGAAGTTATGTACGAGTAAGTGTCGAAGTGCATAGATAACATTTATCTTAAAAATATAAGGTCAATTTATAACTAAATTTAGTAAAAGAAGGGAATAGATTTCACTTTTAAACACAGAATGGTTAATCTTGTAATTTTGGTGCTCGGTTTTCTCGCGTCTAGCCTGCTGTTACTGTTGTTCAAAATACTGGACAAAAATCCGCCCTCAATATTCGGCGTTTATTCAAGACGTAGTGGACTGTACTGGGTGAAAGTTCTGTTTATGTATGTTACATTATCTCTGGGAAAGGTGAGTTTAATCAGTTCTATTTTACGTCACCCTGACAGCGGGATTACCAGAAATATACAGGTTGTCTCTCTTTGCTCCCCCCATGCAAGAGTTGTAGAGTTACCCGAACCATATCAACTATTTATTATTTTTTTATTAAAATCTTCATAATATTCCGATTTCAACAATACATATATGTAATATTGTTACTTTAACCGTTCTTCAAATATTTAACATTAAAGAAAAAAATAGGCATTTCTAAAAAACTGTCGTGACCTGCTGTTAATTATGCCTGATTATAGTCTGTTTCAAAAATGTAGAGTAATAAAATAGGAATTCCGTCCAGTTTAACTGAATTTCGGGGTTGTCCATAGGCGTAGGTAAACATTGTTTATAGAAATAATAAGATCCTTTTAAATCCCTGTCTTTTTTCCCCGTCTTTTTGCATACTTAATGAGGTTTCCATAGATTACATTTATTACTCACTACTATTCTCAATTGGGTTTTAAACATGTTAGTATTTGCAGTTACGCCTTACTGTTAACAGTATTATAAGAATATTAACAAAAAGGCGACAGTCACTCCAAGGAAAAGATGTTCTTATAATCAGTGGCGGCTCGTACTCTAAAATTTAGGGTCGGCCGAGGCACAAAGCCAATCAAAAGCGGTTTCACGTTAAGGGGGTAATGAAATATTTTTACGTGAAAATTACGATTAAAAACTTGGCTGTCAAATATTATAGCACCAGAGCGATCTGTTGGATTAGATCTCTTGTATATCCATAGATAGAGTATTGATGTAAATATAAACAATGTAATTAAAAAATTTGCTGCAGGAAAAAAATTGGACGTTATTCTAGAACTATTTATTAGAGGCTGTTTTTATTTAATTTATGCCACAAGTATGATAAAAAATATGAGTATTTATGTTGTTCTCATATCATTTATAATAAAATATATTAACAACCTTTTTTTAAAATTAACCCCCCCCCCCCAGAAAGGTTTCCTAAAATCGCCCTTGAGGCCAATGTGGTTTTAATTGCTGCCGCGTCCAAATATAGTCAGTCTTATTTTTTTCCGTTTATTTCTTCGATGATAATTAGGTAGGCACCAATCTATATATAGCAGATCTAGGCTAGAGTATACATTTAACAAATAAAAAAAAATGTTAGTAAAACGCTCTAGTCAGTCAATTTAATGTTTTGATATTTTAATATACCTTGCCTCAAGAGGAATATAAAGCTACATACACAACTAAAAAAGTATATTGTCCAGTAAGAACCACGATGCTTCCGGCCGATTTATACAACAAATTGCAAATGATATTTTAAAAATAAAATATTCACTTCACATTTCGTCACCAGTGTCACCACATTTAAACATGTAACATGGAGTGAAAATTACTAATATAATATATTAACCGTCATTAGTCATGTAGGCTTAGGGTATATATGCATTTGCATGAAAGCATATGCAAATGCATATTTTGGCAATTTTTGTATTTAAATGCATATTTCGCAGTTATAACAGGAAAAATGCATATATTCTAATTTTTCTTAATATACAAATTTGACGTATTTCAAATATAATCCCTAATAATAAAATAATAAAAAATGTCTAGTTGCTGGCAGGCCAAGGGTTTTACCCATCCTTTCTTAAAATTGTTCTAGGTTCCCAATAAAACATCTGTGCTTTAAAAACTATGGATTTACCACGGATTTAAAATCATAAATACGCACGTTTTAAGAATGTTAGAAATTATTTTTAATTCAGTTTAGTTTAGACATTGTGGCGTGAACATTGTCCAATATGCCGAAAGAAAAGCGTTCATTAAGTGCGGTATTAAATCAATTCGTGAAAGATTTTCCTGATTTAACGACTGACGGTTTTGTGCTGTTTTCTACATATTGTTTTGTTCCTGTTACTGCGAACAAGAAATTCCAAGTGACACAATACATAGGAACTACAAAGCATCAGATCCAAAAAAGTAAAAAGTGTGCTCAGAAACAAGTTTTAATCACAACAGCATTTTCACCAGGACCGGCACCCAAACTATCAAAGGTCAATGAGGGTTTGTGCAAAGCGTTTATTAGTGCGGATATTTCACTGAATAAATTAAGTAATACTGCCCTGAAGTCATTTTTAGAGCAGTGCACAAAAACATCAATTCCACATGAATCCAGGTTAAGGAAAAATTATGTTCCAGATTTTTACAATAAGACAGTTGACAAACAAAAATCTTTTTTGGCTTTTTCGCAACTGAATAAAAATATTTAACACTAAATTAATTGAAGCAAATATTTAATATAAGAGTCTTGTAAACAATTAAACCCACGGAATTCGATAATTTTTTAATATAAAATAGAAAGTCTACCTTCATTTAACTGTTTTAAGAAAATAAAAGAAATGGATGAACCACTTTTTCTATTAAAAAAACCAAAAAGAAATTCAATATTTTCACTGTATTCCAATGCGCCATATTACTTAATATGACAATTTGAAGGAAGGCTATCTTGCATTGTTGCCAAACTTACATTATTGTATTGTATTAAATTTTTCATGTTTGTCTCCCGACAGTAACGCATTTGGATCCCTGTGCCGATCCCAAATATTAGACTTTCGCCAGTGATGTACTTCGCTGTCGTTCGCCTTTTATATTAGGGCTTTAATGATGATGCCTACGGCGCCTAACCTGGTTATCCCTCTGGGCCGAAGCCGAATGTTAGACTTTCGCCAGTAATGCCCTGCGTTGTTGTTCGTCTTTTAAGGCTTTAACGATGACGCCTACGGCGCCTAACCTGGTGCTAACCCGGTACCAATTCACCTAGTGCCTTCGCGCTCCTGCTGGTACCGATCCACAACCCACATATCCATTTTCTTTTTCTTATATAATTTATATAGATCATATATAAAATAAACTTGGCAACGTAGCATCCCAGCACACTGGATCATCCCCAGCACAAATTGGGCGTTTTTTAAGAATTATTTGCGCGGAAAAAAATGCAAAAAGCGCAAGGCGCAAATTGGGCGGTTTTCGAGCAATTTGAAATGGCGCTTCCTTCCTTTCGTCAATCTCTAATGGCTATTATTGGTTAACGAAGGGGCAAAACACGCTCACAACGTTGAAGCCGAGCTCCCCGAACGAGCCGAAAATGAGAGACAGATCTCATGCGGCTAAAGCCAATTGAATCAAAAAAAAAAAGTTATTGCATTGTTTGAAGATGGTTTAAAAGTAACCTCACTTTTTTAGCGGGTTTTTAAGAATTTTAAGAGTGCGTTTTTATAGTGGTTTTTAGTTGTGTTTGCTGCCTAAAAATGGGTAAATGGGCCAAATATACCAAAAAACATAATAGTCAATGGGAAAAAGAACCTCAATTTAAAGGTATTTATAATAAGAAATAAGTAGTTGTTATTAGTAGTTCGTCTTCGTAGTAGATTGTTTTTCTTTTGTGATTAATGGTTGATGGTAGCGCGGATGGTAGTATTGAAATGGTTGTGTTAGCAGTTAAAAACCTAGCTTAAATTCATATTGGGCAATAACAGTCTAAATCGAGACTTAAATGCGAGCCTAAATGCTTTCTTTTACTAATATTTATGTGAAATTGTGGGATTACATTGGGAATAAATTGGTAATTGGTGGTGGTGGTGGTATTTGGTAAAGGTGTTTTCTTGTATCTTAGGTTGGTTGACTAAAAAACAAGAAGGGTCATACTGTATCCTTTGTAAAACAGAAATAAGGTCACACCGAGCTGATCTTATAAGACATTCCAATACAGCAAAGCACAAAGTACAAGCCTCAAAAATTAATTCTAATCAGCTTTGTCTTAATAGGTTTGGTAAGTATTTTTTAGTGTTTTTAAAGTAATTGTCAATTATTATTGTTATCAAAGTGCCTTCAAAAGACTCACCTACTACTGTTTTTTTTACAGGTATTTCCGTTTCAAATGATGCCCTCAAAAGAAAAGAAATAATACTATCAACTTATATAGCCACCCATTCTTCAATACGAAGTGTGGATCACTTAACAGATATATTAAACAGGTTTTCTACAATACATCCAGGGGCAGCTTCGGCTTCCACAGCTACAGAAAATCAAGAGATTTTTCATCTGCATAAAACAAAATGTTCGGCAGTCATTCGTAATGTTATTGCTCCGTCCCTATTAAAACAGCTTGTTTCTGATGTAGGGGATATGCATTATTCTTTAGTAATTGATGAATCTACAGACATCAGCACTGAAAAACTTTTGTGCCTCAATATAAAATACTATTCAGTCAAAGATAATGACTTAAAGGTTCAGTTTCTTAGTTTTATCTCTGTTATAAAAACCACAGCCCTAGATTTATATCAAGCTGTGTCTGATTTTTTGTTAAAAAATAAATTTAATGTTAAAAAATTGTTAGGTATTGGAACAGATGGGGCGTCCAATATGTGTGGGATTAATAATTCACTTTATACACTATTAAAACAAAATATGGGGATAGAAAAACTAGTTTTGGTAAAATGCATTTGCCATAGCCTTAATTTGTGTTCTTCCAAGGCTGCAGAAATATTTTCAGATGATATAGACTTTATGTTAAAAGAAACTTACAGTTGGTTCAAAAACAGCTCACTAAGAGTTAGTAAATACAAACAAATTTTTGATTTAATTAACATTAATACAAGTAACAAATTTTCTAGACTTACACAGTTATCAACCACCCGCTGGTTATCCAGATACCAAGCTGTTGAAAAAGTTTTGTCCCAGTATATTGAACTACAAACATTTTTTGATATTCATGCAGAAAAGGAAAGGTGCCATAAGGCAAAGATTTTAAGTGACATATATAAAAACAAAAAAAATAAAACATTGCTATCTTTTATTAAGCCTATTTTAAAGCAAGTATATTGTTTAAATATTTATTTTCAATCTACTCATGTAGATTTTTATCAGGCATTTACAGATGTAAATACACTTATATGGACACTTGCACAACAAATTTTAAAGCCACAAATTCTAGAACATTTAGAAAACAACATTCAAAACTTAAAAAATTCTATGTCATATGATCAAAGCTATCTTAATATTGATCAAGCAGATTTAGGTTATTATTTCGAACTTGAAATTAAAGACTCCGGTTTAACTGATAAAGAAGCTATTGAAATTAAAAATAAATGTAGAGAATTTCTTAAAGTTCTTATTTTAGAATTGATTAAACGAATGCCAACACATTTAGATCTTTTTAAAAAAATAAGAAATATTAGCCCAAAAATAATTCTTAATCCAATACGACCTAAATTTAATGAGTTGCCAATAGATTTTATACCTAAAGAAAAAATTAATGAAATAGAAACGCAATATAGGCAACTTTTAAATGTCCAGTGGCATGAAATTTTTGAAAATGATATTCCAGAGAATACTTTGGATTTTTGGAAAAAAGTAGTTACATTAAAAAATGCTGGGGGGTCAGTATTATTTGAAGATATTTCCAAGTTTGCCTTTACTCTGTTAAGTTTGCCTACTTCAAATGCGACAGTAGAGCGAAGTTTTTCGCTACTCAATGTGATTAAATGCAAATTGAGGAATAAAATGATGTTGGGTTTATTAAACTCTATAATGATAATAAGATCCTATTTTTATGTTAATAAAATATGCTGTAAAGTGTTTGAACCAACTAAAGAAATGTTTTCGAACTTTAACTCTAATATGTATAAGCTTCAAGTAGAGGAAAATGTAGAGAACGAACACGATTTAGATGCTAATGATGTTAATGAGGTAATTCATTTATGTGACGATATTTTATCACAATAATTTTTTCTAATAAAACAAATTGTATGTAAATAAATGATTTTATTTTATGTAGTATAGTATACCTAATAATTTTTCAATTTATTATAGAAATTCTAAGATTAATGGTAAAACATGGGTAAAACTAAAATTAGACAAAAAAAGAAAAGTTAAAATTTAAATGACTACTAAAATTAGAAAAAAAGAAGAGTTCAAATTTAAATGACTTGCGCTTTTGGGCGCTTTTTCAGAAATAATCTTGCGCCTTGTGTTTTTAAAATCTGGCAACACTGCACTGGATTTCCGTCCAACAGACGACACTCCCGCTCTCTCTTTATTTAGCAGCTGTAATTATGTTTAAAAACGTTTAATAATGTTTAATGTAATAATTACTTCTAACTTTTAGTTAGAAATAATAATTTTGGTGTTATAAAGCATTATAATATAATCAGTCTTTTACGTAGTGCATCAATTAAGTTTGTGAAGATATGTTTTTGGCGATACGGCCACAACAAGTTCAGTGCAACCTTCCGAAATCTTAATTTTTTTGGATATAATTTGAAAAAGTGCCTCATCCATAAATTTTTGTGTATAGGAATTGTTAAAAAAAGGTAATCTTTCAAATGTATATTTTAAATTTGTTAAATTCCATGGGTAAAATTCTTTACAAGAGCCTTAATATAATTACATACCTCAACATATAGATTAGTCTGTCTACGGAATGTTTCGATACATAATATAAACAATATTATTTAAGCAAGCATAAGAAATTATATCATTTACCTTAAGTTTTTATAGACACATAGTACTTGTACAAATACTTTCATCCTATCGGGACTCATCAGTGCACCGATCGTAAGAGAGAAACATTAAATAATAGAAAAGAATTTCAAAATTCTAAAATTTGTCAATTTGATTGACATGTAACCTAGACATGAAAAAAATGATAGTTTGCAGGCATCTATAATGTTATTTTTAAATGTGTTCAGATTATTTATATTAAATATTTGCTTCAATTAATTTAATGTTAAATATTTTTATTCAGTTGCGAAAAAGCCAAAAAAGATTTTTGTATGTCAATCTAAACGCAACAAATAATCTGAACACATTTAAAAATAAGACAGTTACCGAATTGCGGGAAAAACTAGAAGATAAAAGTATATGGGTGTCACTAGATGAAATAACTGATGTGGAACAGAGATGTGTTGCTAATTTGGTTTTTGGTGTGTTGGGTGTAGAAGCAGAAAGGGATAAATCATATTTACTTATAATGAAGACCTTAGACAAAGTAAATCATTCAACTGTTGCTGGATTTTTCAACGACTTTCTCACTCTTTTATGGTGGTATTCAATATGATAGAGTGTTAGTGACAATTACAGATGCTGCTCTATACATGTGTAAAGCAATGAGTGGTCTACAAATATTGTACCCTAAAATGATACATGCCACATGTCTTGTCCATGGACTTCATCGAATTGCAAAACAAGTTCGTGCTTTTTATCAATGAGTGAACGATCTGATTTGCTCGGAGAAGAAAGTATTCCTAAAAGCTCCGAGGCGGGTAGAAAAATTTAGGGAAACTGCAGGAAACATCTCCCTGCCCCCATCACCAATTGTAACCAGATGGGGAACATGGATAAACGCTGCCATTTATTACGCAGAACATTTCGAGGCAATGAAAAACATTAAGATGACCCACTACCTTATCTCAGAATCTGTACGAGATAGGGAAAAAAGTTTTACACAAAAGTTTCTTAGGTTTATCTAGATTTTTTAAATATTATATTTTTATATATATATATATAGGGTGTGTCATTTTGCGTTGACAGATGTCAACTTTGTTATTTTAAATGGAACACCCTGTATATTATTATGGATTTGAATAGCTCTCTTAGAGACGATTTCAACGATGTATTATAAGATGGGTCTAAACTGTTTCGGAGATATTTACGATCATCTTCAATTTTTGACATACTTTCAACTTGTTGTATCTCTGGTATTATCAACTTTTTTGTTTCATTTTTGTGCAGGAAAAAACATAATTTTATGCTTTATTGGACGTGTAGGTAAAAATATTGAAATTGAAAAAAAAATGATACAGTGTTGTCATGTTTTGCGTACCATCAGTTTTCTCAAGATTTTTAAATGCAACCCCCTATATTTTATAACGCTGACGATTTCAACGATATATTATAACATAGGTTTACAAGTCACGGTTCCCGAGTTTTGGGGATTTTCTTCAGGAATCAATTTTAATATTAAACAATTTTTACTAAAACATATATATAGAATATCTAAATTAGATTTTCTAATTGCTTTGAATAATTATTACCACGCCGTTTTCCAGATCAAACGTAAAACTCTCTAAAAATCAGTTAAATACATAATGTGTATTTTTGTTAAAATAGTGTGAATCTATTTAAAAATAGTTCTTTATATTAAATATTAAAATTGATTCCTGAAGAAAATCCCCAAAACTCGGGAACCGTGACTTGTAAACCTATGTTATAATATATCGTTGAAATCGTCTTTCGATGCTCTATTTAAATCCCTTATAAAATATAGGGGGTTGCATTTAAAAATCTTGAGAAAACTGATGGTACGCAAAACGTGACAACACTGTAACATTTTTTTTCAATTTCAATATTTTTACCTACACGTCCAATAAAGCATAAAATTATGTTTTTTCCTGCACAAAAATGAAACAAAAAAGTTGATAAATACCAGAGATACAAGTTGAAAGTATGTCAAAAATTGAAGAGATCGTAAATATCTCCGAAATCGTAGACCCATCTTATAATACATCGTTGAAATCGTCTCTAAGAGAGCTATTCAAATCCATAATAATATACAGGGTGTTCCATTTAAAATAACAAAGTTGTCATCTGTCAACGCAAAATGACACACCCTGTATATATAAAAATACAATATTTAAAAAATTTAGATAAACCCAAGAAACTTTTGTATAAAACTTTTTTCCCTATCTCGTACAGATTATGAGATAAGGTAGTGGGTCATCTTATGTGGGCCACCTTGTTCTCACATTGTATACAAGAAGCACAAAATGTTTTGCGCAAAGAAGATGTACGTGAGGATTTAATTTACATTAAAAACAATTTTTCTTGCTTGTCTGATTACTATAAAAAAATTGGAGATGAAAGGACTTTCTTTGTCAAAAAGCGTAGAACTGATAGAAAAAATGAATGAAACTATAACTAACACTAAAAATAAAGTAATTTCTCAAAAATTAGCTACGGTTTTACAAAAACATATTGGTTACAAACATTTGAAAAATATTATTGTAGTTTTGGGCAATAAAGAGACATTGAATCTAGATAATAAACAATTTTTAATAAACACTGATTTGAATATTTTCCAATTGTATCTTGTAATGTTGAACGAGTATTTTCTGAGTATAAAGTACTATTGTCAGTTAATAGAAGAAAATTTGAATTTGATAATTTGTTACATCATATAGTTATAAAATGTAACCACAACTTGTTGAATAGCGTAAACAATAAATTTTAAACAGGTTTATATTTTAGTTAGTTAGTTTAGTTAGCTATATATTACAATTTTATTAAAAAAAATACTTTTATTATATAGTTATATTAATGTAATAATTACTAGTAAAAATAGCGCCTTAAGGATACCTTGAAGTGTAAATAATATCATATTTGAATTGCTATACTTTTGCTTTAGTTCTGTTTTTTTGATTAGATAATAAATGCATTTTTAAGTGCATATTTTCCCTTGTTTCGGAGCATATTTGCATGCATATTTTTAGATTTTTAAATGCATAAGTATCCTAAGCCTAGTCATGACTAATGTAAAGAACTAACAAATTAATTTAAAAATAAGTACCTGTGAAACGATAATATTCAGTTGGGAAAAAATCCGGGGATATGGCCATATCTAGACGGGCCGGTGTTGAGTGATATAAGCTACGACGAACGTTATAGCCGAGGTTATAGCATGGGAAATATGTATGCGAACGTACTACGTACCGAGGGAATTAGTAGATGAGTCTAACATGTGAAATGATGGGATCGGCTGGCTGAGCCACCGTCTATAATAAATAGTTTAGAATATCTGTGGACGGTGGCCCGCGAACTGCTGTTAATGACGTTATTTATATGTTAGTCAAGCAACGATAATAGGGCTACCTATCTATTTTGCTATGTGTCTAGGAAATAATAAACTACATTTTGGTTTAGCGCGTTTTTAGGATGTTTGTAAAATTATTTTTGAAAAATATTTACTTTTTTAAAAAGAAAATTATCCCTGTATATTTTCTGGTACAGCCCGGCCAACCCTGCCGCCCTTGAGGAGCCGTCACTGCTAATAATTCTCCACTAAAGTTTGCACACGAATCTGAGTCTATGAAAAGAATGTGAGTAACTATGGAAACGGTGCAATGATCATTCGCAGTTGGCTACAACTCTGTATATCCATGGAAAGGGCCTGCTTCTGACATACCTTCCCCTTTCGTAAATGTTTTAGATCTGTGTGGTGTGCTTTACTATCAGTGAGTGAAAAAGTTATTATTTTAAATGTACACGATTACCCTAGTTTTACTGTACAAGAAATTGTTGAACGATGTTCCCGAATAACTAGAAAGTCCACCGTTTTCACCTTATTGAAGGAGCAAAAGATAGCAGGCCAAGTGGAACTTCACAAGAAAATTCGAGGAAGACCAGCAAAAGTTCTTGAGGAAGATACCAAATGTTTAATTCGAAGAAAAGTTCACTCTTTTTATTTTAAAAAAGAAATACCCACTCTAGATAACATTTTGATGGAGCTTGGCCAAGATGACAGTATTCCTTTGATAACTAGAAAACTCTTATGGACAACTTAAAAAGATGTGGATTTTGCCTGGGAAAAGCATAACCGAAAAGCACTTTTACTGGATAGAGATGAAATTGTTTGCTGGCGACGAAAATACTTGAGAACTATAAAGCAGTACCGCAGGGAGCAAAAGAAAATTTTTTATCTTGATGAGACGTGAAGCAATGAAGGTTATATAGCACAAAAAATGTGGGAAGATAAAAATATAACCAGTGCCCGCCAAGCTTTCATCGAAGGCCTGTCAACGGGTATTAAAGTGCCTTTGGGAAAAGGGAACAGACTAATAATTGCACACTGCTGATTCGGTAGTGGTTAAGGATAACGCAAGCTATCAGCGCATAGAGAAGACGCCAACTTCATCTTGGAAGAAAACAAGAAATTATCGACTGGTTAATACTAAAGGTATTGAGTTAGAACCCAATTTGATAAAGAAATAATTACTAGCCATAGCAAATTTACATAAAAATCGTTTTATGAAATATAGCAGAAAAATCTAATATAACTGTGTTGCACTTACCGCCATATCATTGTGCACTAACTCCTATAGAACTTATACGGGCGCAAGTGAAAGTATTTACAGGAAGATAAAACACGACATTTAAAATGAAAAATGTTAATCTACTGTTTGATCAAGCCGTTAAGGAAGTGACACCAGAGAACTGGCGAAAAGCTGTTCAGCATGTGATTAAATAAGAGGAGAAAATGTGGAATCTTGACAATCTGATCGATCAGACGTTCGACCGTTTAATGATAATCTCAAGAGGTGATGACAGTTCCTCAGATGACGAGGAATATAACCTTTTATAATTTAATTGTTGTATAATAATATATAATAATTATTTTATCTGTATATATTATATACATATTATATATAATTTTTATTTTGTTAAAATAAAATTTCGTTAAATTTAAATTCTTTCTATAAGTATCCAACCGCGCGCATTTTCAGGGTTTATGAACGTATAATAATAGGCAAAACCCATGATAATAAACGGAAGGTATGATATCTAGACGGTCTCAATTGCTTCCGATTCACGCAGTGACGTCATTGCGTGCGTAAATTTTTAAATTGCTTATGGAGATGCAGGTATTTATACCATTTTTTTTCAATTAAAAATGTTTTTGTAATTAAACATTGACATATAACTCACTAAAATAACTCAAAAGCTTCATAAACATTCGTTTGAAAGAACACATGGCACATTTAAGATACGGAAGAACGGAAAAGTCAAGGGTTGGAACGTTTTGCGTTCTTCTTGGAAAGATATTTAGTTTTCTTAATAAATAGTTAAGTAGTTATTATGCTTGTTTTACAGTTTTACGACTGTATATATATATATATATATATATATACATATATATTTTTACAATAGGGACTGTCTATATATATATATATATATATATATATATATATATATATATATATATATAGATATATACATATATATATATGTATATATATATATATATATATATATATATATATATATATATATATATATATGTGTTTTCATTGCGGGTGTACATCCGTTCACTACTGTCGTTCTGAAAAGAACAGTTTTGCTGACGTTTCGCCAAAATCACATTTGGCATTTTCGAAGCTTTCTTTCTCGCGTCCGAATAGAGACGAATATATATATATATATATATATATATATATATATATATATATATATATATATATATATATATACTTATAATTACCTTCAATGTGGTCAAAACCTGCTTCCAGTTAGAAATTTTACTGACCCCTAATAGAGGCGATAGTTCTGATGCTTCTTAAAATTCTTTCCAGGACTTATAACCACTTTTAATGTGGTCAGAACCTGCTGACCGGTTAGAAATTTTGCTGAATCTTTATAAGGGCGATAGTTCTGATCCTTCTAAAATTATATTCGTTTCTTGCAATTTTGTACAGTCCCTCTTTCTTTCCAAGACTTATAATCACTTTTAATGTGGTCAGAACTTGCTGACCCGTTAGAAATGTTGCTGTCCCTTAATAGGGGCGATAGTTCTGATGCTTCTTAAAATTATTTTCGTTTCTTGCAATTTTTTACAGTCCTTTTGTACATTTCTAACGGTGTCAGCAGGTTTTGACCACATTAAAAGTTATTGTAAGTCCTAGAAAGAAAGGGGACTGTAAAAAAATGAAATAGTGTTAAGTAGCATCAGAACTATCATCCCTATTAAGGGTCAGCAAAATTTCGAATGGGTCAGCAGGTTTTCATCACATTGAAAGTGATTATAAGTCCTGGAAAGAAAGGGGGGCTGCAAAAAATGAAAATAGTGTTAAGTAGCATCAGAACTATCACCCTTATTATGGATCAGTAAATTAGGGACTCGTTACTTACGACTTTATTTTTATAGCCAGCTGGTCGATCTTTATACTGGAGAAGAAGGATATTTCACTAAAACATCCACCTAAATATTCTCGAAATCCTTTTTTTTTGTAAAAAAATCGGGGAATTTTTTTTTATCCTGAACTACCCTCGTTCTCAGTGGCGGCTCTTCCATAGGGTCATTGGGTCAATGACCCCCCAAAAATATTTCAGAAAATAAATTATTCGTTTGACCGTCCCTCCTAATAGTTGTAGTAACACGTGAACCTTGGGAAACGTTTAATACGCTACACTATTAGCAGGTATGGTCTCATTGCGTTCCTTAGTCATAATAAAATACGCTAGGCTAGGCAATCCGAATTGCCCTGATTACCTTAAAGCTTGACGAAAGTACCCGAAGATTTCACAGCTACCGAGCGGCAGCCGAACGTGATAGCAAATGGAATATGAAATCGCGATTTGGGTCATCAGCCGGTCTCTTCTCATAATTCGATCGATCGGTCGCGGCATCACGTCGGCATGCGGAAGTTCAATTGTTCAGAGGACGCGCGGTCGATATTCTAACTCGATATTGTTTCGGAAGTTTTTAATCGATGAAAATTGATTTATATACTGTTTTTTGTAATATATATTTTTTTATTTTTATGATCCATGTATGAGTTAAATATACAGGAAATAAAATGTAGGTAGTGACTGGTGCAAAAAAATAAATAAATAAAAAGTGCTTACGAACTTAATTTTGCAAAAATAACCAATTTCAAGATGGTCTATGTTTGAGTTGTGAATGTAGATTACATAAAATGCCAGTAGTGCAAAAAATTAAGCAACTAAAGAGTGCTAACTAACTTAATTTTGAGAAAATAACCGAATTCAAGGTAAGTGGTCGCAATTTGCCAGAACTTAGTATACGACAAACTAGTAAAGACAAAAATGAAGAGGTTCATCGAAACTTTCGCAAAAGTATGTACGATTTAGCGAACTGGATATGTGGTTGTGATTTCTCTAACTTATTTTACTGTTATGTTTGTTTGTTGTTTTCTAAGGACTCGTCGGACTCATTATGGTGCAAAACCGGTGTTAAAGACTTAAAACACTTAAAAGAAAAAATAAAAAAAATGCGTTTTCTGCAGATCACATGAAATGTTCGGTGAACTGTGCTACGGTCGGAAGTGTTGGTATTCGCACTAGACGCAGCTAATAGAAAATCCCTTAGAGATTTTAATGAAAATGTATCCAAAAATAGTTATATTTTAAACAAAATTATAGATTGTGTAAAATTTTGTGGGGCATACGAACTGGCACTACGTGGCCATGATGAAACGGCTTTGTCTGAAAAGACATAGGTCTTTCGAGGGTTTATACATTTTGTTGAGGAGTTGGGCCAAGATAGACTATCATGTTATCAGCAATGTTAAGTATCGAGAAACCGTTTATAAAAGGAATGTACGTGCAATTTTAACGAACGTGTCATTCAGCATTTTTCTAATTCTAAAGAACGAAGAGTAAAGTAAATGGGGTTTTTAATAATTAATTAATAAAATTAAAATTCATAAAAAAAATCTAAATAGAAAGATTTACTTTCTAACGCTTCGTTTTCGATGGCCCGAAGTATGCATTAGATTAAACAAATAATCTTGTATTATTATCTTTTTTAAAACTTTTAAAAACTTAGAAAACTAATTTTTGATTTTGTATTGGTACAAAAAGCCATAAGAGTAAAATCAAGAATGCATAATATCAATCAAAACATAAATATGTGGCAACATTGCGGATTCTAATAAATAAAATTTAAAAAATGATAACATTATCTCAGAAATTAAGCAAATAGCGTACATAAATATACAATTTATTTTAAATTCTTAAGTGTCCTGGTTATAATAAACATGGATGCTACAGTGGGTTTCTTTTACGGATTTTTATTATCGGTGGTAACTTTATTCGCATTTAAATTGATGGATAAAAATCCAGAACCAATTTTCGGAGTCTACCAGCGTCGTAATGGAGTATATTGGATAAAAGTGTGGTTTATGTTTTTTCTTTTAACTTTAACAAAGGTAAGGTCGCTGCTGCTCGTTACAAACTATTAAAATTCTCTTAGTTTTCTATATTTTTTTGCTTTTTATAATAGTATTACTTAAAAGCTTCGATATTATTCGTCTGAGATTTTCGGAGGTTTGAATAAGTATTGTTTGACTAGTATTCAAAAAACGATCTCTGAATAATTGATTAATAATTGATCCGTAGCCATATCCAAGGACCAGAAGTTTTTAAATACGTTGACAGGTAATATCAAATGATCTTAAGCAGAACAGTTATACAGAAAAAAACAATTCAAGATACAATGATGAAATATCAAATAAAAATAATGGAATTGAAACCCCAGAGCAGTCAATTTAATTACGTACAAATCCTATGAAAAGATCAGACGAATAGCAAGAAACTACACAATTCAAAGTTCCACGCTTTTTAATCACTAATAATTTTCTCCCTTTTGCAATGGCGTATATAAGGGGTTTGAGGGTAAAAAACCCCCAGAGCCACTTTTATTTAAGCTGAAATGATAGAAATAGTATAAAGTAAGGACGTTTTACTTCCTTAATAAAAGGGAAGTATTGTACTCGCGAAAAAACCACCCTCCGAATTTTTTTCAGATCTTTACGTTTCAGGGTCCCTAAAAACATGTTTTCTCGATTCCGTCGGTCTGGCTTTCTGTTTGTCGGTCTGTCAGTCTGTCTGTTGCGGCATAGCTAAAAAACTACTTACCCGATTGACTTCAAATTTTAGACAAAAATTAAGGGTCATGTGGGGATGACCTGGTAATATGTTGGTTAAAATCCAGTAAGGCAAAATAAAATGGCGGCCTAGTGAAATGTTAAAAAAATTATTACTTAGAAAGTGCTTAACCAATTTATCTCAAATTTTGCACAAAAATCAAATATTATGTAGGAATCAACTGATAAAATTTTGATACGATTCCAAGATGGCGGAACAAAATGGCGGCTTGATAAAATATTTAAAAATGCAGCCTGAAAAAAGTACTTAATGAACTGATTTCAAATTGTGTGCTATAACTAACTGCATTATAGAGATGAACTAGTAAAACTGTGGTATTAATTCAAGATGGCAAAACAAAATGGCGGCCAAATAAAATTTTTGTAATCTGAAAAAATCACCCTCTCAGGTTATGCATATCTTATAATAATAATAATTTATGCTTTTATTGTCAGAAATTTTCTTCGCGTTTTAGCATCCCTAAATATCAAAATATATGTTTTGTAAATTCCGCAGGTCTGTCTGGCTGTGAGTTCTACTACTCATTAGATTGACTTCAAATTTTAGTCAACAATTAAGGCTCTTATGGAGATGGCCTGGTAATATTTTGGTAAAAATCCAATATGCTGGAGCAAGGTAGCGGCCTAATAAAACGTTAAAAAGATATTACTTAAAAACTAATTATTCAAATTGAGACAAAATGAAGTATTATGTAGGAATCAACTGGTGAAATCTTGGTACGAACACAAGATGGCGGAACAAAAACATATTTAGAAATTCAGCCTGAAAAACTACTTAATGAACTCATTTCAAATTGTGTGTCATAACTAATTGTAGTTTAGAGATGAATTAGTAAAAATGGCGGAACAAAATGGCGGCCAAATAGAGTTTTTGTAATCTGAAAAATCACCCTAGCATTTTTTACATATCTTCGCGTTTTAGCATCCCTAGATGCCAAAAAATATCAATTCAGTCGATCCACCTGTTGTCTGTCTGTCTGTCAGTTCGCAGCATAGCTGAGTAGTTTTACTATCAGATTGACTTGAAATTTTAGTCAAAAATTAAGGCTCATATAGGGATGACCTGGTAATATTTTGGTATTTTATTATTACCACAAATTTTGCAAAAAAATAAAATGTTACATAAAAATGAACTTGTAAAATTTTGATAGAATATAAGATAGCAAGACAAAATGGCGGCCTAATAAAATATTTAAAAAAACGTGACCGGTTTCAAACTCGAGGTGGCCGTGATCAGCATTGCCAACTTGTAGAGAAAAAAGTATCGAAAAGACTTTGCGCATTGAAAAGATAAAAAAAATATTATTTATAACATATTCGGAAAGTGTCTTTCATGAACTTGCAAAATAATAACTACTTATTGCCACGTCCTTTATAAGTGTAGTGAACGTTATATTGGGGAAACTAAGAAATTCTTTGATATATTAATTGGAGAACAGAAAACATCAAGATCGGTTATCGCAATACTTAGAGGCTAAAATTTTTCACAAGAAACGAAATGATGAAACAAATGGAAATTTGAAGAAGCTGTATTAACGAATTTAAAAAATCAAGTTTTTAGCAAGCCAGTATTGATATTTCAGATGTTTATAAACCCATACTCTTTCTTGAGAACATTTTGCGCCTCGACGTCTAACTTTCATACTTCACTTCAAACTCCAGTATTTAAGCTAGTAGCACAGTTTATTAATTACTATTAATATATAAACTTTAGTTAATGTTCGGTGCTAGTAGCGAGGCTCGTAGTTTTAGAATTAGCTAGTAGCGAGGCTCGTAGTTTTAGAATTAGCTTTTAGTTTAAACTTGATAACTATCATATATGCACCGCTGATCGAAACTTTTAAATAATTTAAATTATGACAAAGCAAGTCCAACTAACGGATATGTTATTTTTTGTTTAACGTGTGGGTAGGGTTTAGTTAGTGATTTGATCTCCTTTTTTAATTTCCAGATTCGCCAGAGATTATTCCGAAAATATGGAGATAGTAATAAATTAGACAAAGTTCAGAAACTGGCTTCTACCCCAAAGGTAAATTTCATTGTTATTTTGCACTATTTTAAGTTTCTTGAACAAAAATATTTCTTAAAAATTCGGTTTATCGATTTTTCCGAATAACCGATTTAGTCGATTAATTGATTTTTAAAGAAACTGATATCGGTTGTTTCGTAAATCAAGTAATTAATTTGTACAATTAGAAATGTTAGAAATGTATCTCGGGGTAACATTACAGTACGAGTTTACGGACGAGGCGAGGCACGCATAAAAATTAAATCACCCTAACTTTGCTTAAATGCATGTATTTTTGAATGCTATATACTGCTAAACTATCAATGCGATTAGTAGGTGCTAAACCGGTAACCGCTATTTAAAAACAGATTTTGTAATAAAGCTTGTCGAAACAATTTGTAATTTGGTTTACCTGTGCTGGTATATTTTCTTATTTTTTATAATCGATTGTGCGATAAGCTGTTTATATTTATTGTAAAAGTGATATTGCTATCATCACGTCTTTATTCCTGTCATTTTTCGGATATATTACGCGACAGTGGCGGCTCGCGGGTGAGAAAGTAAGTGAAGTGCAAATGAAGCAAGAAATATCGCAATAATTTTTTTCCAAAATTTTTTTATATGTGGAAGGGGTAGAATATTTTTTTACGACTTACCTAAATTTTATATACTAAATCAATTCTTCTATCCTTCATAGCAGCAAATTTATGTATAACATCCTCAGAAAATGGATGAGTTGCCCTAATCTCCTCCAAAAATTCCTTTTGAATTGAAATATAGAGAAGTAATTCTTTATTGATATATTGTATTTCTTAAATAAGTTTTTACACGTTTGAGGCAAGAAAAACTTCTTTCCACTGAAGCACTTGTCGACGGTATTGTCAAAATAAGGGAAAACACTTTATATGCTTTGGTTAAAATATATTTATTTTCATTAATTTTTTCACTTGCTCTTGCAGCGATATATTCCAATTACTGTCATTGGCAAAAGTAAGATCAAGCTCATTTTTAAGTCGTTGACTTTTTGAAAATATTTCCCCATATAACTGTAACAAATTTTCAAATGGGCCAGTCGGAAAATTTGAACTATATTCGGAAATTTAGCAGAATCTGCCGAACATAAAAATGTAAGTTTTTCACAGTCTTGAAAGCTTAATGTCATTTCCATTAAAATGTGGTCCAATATTTCATAAAGGTGAATTCAGGTGAAAGCTTAACAAGCTCACGTGTGTAATGATTTATTTCTGTAATAGAATTTGCTTTATCAAACATGGTATTAAAATGTTTTATATAGGATATGCAAAAATGAATGTCAAGCGATTTTTTTTGAAGAACGCAAATACTATGTTCGTGATTGAGAAAATTTCATTAAACACTAAGGCTAGAAACGTGAATTCAAAATCGTTCATCTCACCCAAAAATCCTTTCGGAAGCCGGAATTGATTTTTCGTCAGATTTGTCACAGTTTGTAATAAATTCAAAGACGTCTTTTAATTTATTCCAGTCTTGAACAATCACATTTTCTTCGAAACTTCGAATTTGAAGACCAACGAGTTTCTGTAATTGTTGGTATACGCCTCGTAGATGCAGATGTAAGAGCATACGTTCGTGAGGCTGACTGATGAAAAAATGAGGGAATACCACTAAGGCTTGCAAAAAAAATTCGACATTTAGAAATATTTTTAAAATTTGCTGCATCACAAGGTTAAGACGATGCGCAAGACAATGGACAAATACAGCTTGCGGCGCTTTTTCTTTTTTTTTTTTTGAAGGCGATTTAGATGGCCAGAAATCATACTTGCGCCATTGTAACATTACCCTATTAATTTATGTTTATAGTCAAATTGGTCCAAAATATGATCCAGCTGACATTATAAAATCCTAAGAATCTCTCGACTACTGAACCTTCTGAATTAATGTATCTTAAAATTATGGAGCACTGGGAGGTTTGCGTAATATCAGTGGTGTCATCCACTTGCACAGAAAAAACTGTGTGTTCATTATTTCATTTTTTACATGATCATTTAAATAATCAGAAATGCATTCAATTATTTCGTTTTAAATAGTTTTCGAGTTACTAGTAAAAACATTTTTAATTTTTTCGTGATAATCTTTTAGTTCTTGAGAACTTCTCAATATTAATAAATCTAAAAGCTTTTTAAAATTCACCCTATTTATTGACTCGCTGTCTCATCATGGGCGCGAAAGACTAACTATTGTTTTGCAAGGTACAAAACTGCGTCAATTACCAAGCACATAAATAGTCTATTTAATCGGAAGTTTTCGCTAAAATGTATTTTATATAGTTTAGCATTTTCTTTTAAAGTGTCAGCTATAGGGCTTTGATTTTTTATAAATGTTTTTAGCATTAATTCTCATTTTAAATGCTCCGTCGAGTCTTCATGTTTATGTAAAGACCCTCATATATTTAACATACCTGCAAATCCTTCCTTATTCCACACTGAATATTTATTGGAAACCAGCAAACAAGGCCAGCAAAACAATTTTTGTAATATTTGACTACTACATAACCATTTGTACGCCGAAAACTAGAATGACGATTCAAACTCTGATCTTGTTCTTTCCATCGATTAAATAGAGTTTCAAACAAAATGCAAACCACATCCGTGATCGGATTCATCAATAATGTAAATTAATAAACCCGACATCAAATAAAGTTGTAACAACACCATAAATAAATATAACATAAAACAAGCAAACTGCAAAGGAACTAACCGGTTGCAGCGAAATCCGGGAAAATAAAAGTAAACAACCACCCCAAACTGAACGACAGGTGGGTGTAGTGTACTGCGTTAGCAATTCACCGAGAGCGTTGTAGCAGCAAAGTCGAAGCGTTTGCGCCACTGTTATAGTTGTTATAATAAAGTTCGATTGAAAGTTTTAAAAAGACATGCCGCCAACGGTCAAGTAAAATATTTATTCGAGATGTACAGTTTATTTTTTGCTAAATAGGTGAATAAGTGAATAAAAAAACTTAAATTTTAAGAGATATTTAGTAAATATAGTTAGATGTTTGCTTGTTTATTTTTCCTGGTGAAGTAGCACTTCACCTGAATAGCCGACACTGTTACGCGATTATTCGAATACAAACAAATTTTATAATGGTGTTTGTCAAAAATTCGCATCCAGTTAATACAATTTTGAAAACACAATGGCACATCCGGCTGATTTTATTACATATTAGTTTTCCTTAATTCATACAATTTAACTTTCTAATGCAGATTTTTGCCCGTTTTTGCCCCATTTTGAATTATTTGAACTTTGCCGAATCTATAAACTGCTGAAAATTGCTGCATAAATTACTCCGAAAATTGTGAAAATGTTCTAAATTAAACATGACGTTATTATATGAGTAATTTCTAAAATAATTTATAACTTACTTCAAAAAATGTACTAGCGACTAGTGAATACAACTGTACAAGGTGCCCCATTATAAATTACTAAGATATTTTTGTTACTATTGATCCTACAAAAAAGTTTAAATTACAAAAGTTGAAGTCGGGAACGACCTCTACACAAAAGTGTTACATGTGGAGCTACATCTAGATTAATGACATCGATAAACTTCTTAAGAGCCAATAAAACCCGAAAATCTGGAATTTGGAATTTCGGTTATACATGGGTGGATAAAGTTCTTGGAATATCTTCTTCATTTGGCATATAAACTGTCTGTTTAAAAATAGCAAGCAAAAGGTTTGAATAAAGAGATTGTTGCAGAAACAAAAAAACATATTCAAGCTCAGTTTACAGAACGACTTGGCTTGATCGTTGACAAGCCAAAACCAGGATTTGGCAATAGCACGGACAGTAACTCGGCCAGGCGGTTTTTTAAAAATTGTGCCATTGTTTGTCGGACAGCATCCGATGAAGATGTTTTCAATTTTTTACTTTGATCCTCAGACCCTCTCACAATAAGTAAAGGTAAGGGAAGACTTCTTCAAAAAGAATCTTAATCTCCTTCCAAGCTGTGGAACTTTCATGACCCCTTCCAGTTCAAGTCGAAATAGATGAGTTATATGTGTCAGATGAAGATTATTTTCATAATTCAAATATAAATTAAGAAATCATGCTTCTTGGGATTAGACCGTGTCAAATTGGAATTACTATCCGACGTTTCGCCTTCGATTGCACGAGGCATCTTCGGGGATCTTTACTATACAAGATCTGAACACTGAATGAGCTCGGAGAGATTCAGGCGGGCTTTTATACCAGACTTGTGCTCGCCGAACCGAGACCCTGTGTTAAGATCGGTTTCCACGTGAGATGTAGACCGTAACCCGTATTTCTATTGAAATTTTTTGTTTGTCTAAATATTTCAATAGTTTCTCTAATTTTTCGTCTGTAAAATCCTGGAACCGATGCTGTAACCTTGGTTTCCTTTACATTTATAATATGGCCAGCGGTATCGTGGTGTTCAGCTACATCAGAAAAAACCATATTCACAACTTTTGACAACATCACTAATGCGCAAGCAAAAAAATCCATCAAGAAGTTACACTTAAGCAACAAAACAAGTTTGAAGCACTCCTGAACAGAAAAAATCGAGTTAAACCTCCGCAGAATACAGTTATCAATTTGTCATCGAAGCCGTTAACCGAAGCAGAACAGTCCGTCCTTTCCAAAGGCCAAAATTTCACAATAGCACCAAGAAGCATTCCCGTAGAAGACATAGTATCCTCTGTTGAAGCAGCAATCAGAAGATTACCAGTACAGCAAGCTGATGAGAGACAGATATGAGACAGCGAAGATCATTAAAGACTCAAAACCACCGAAGCTGAATCTCTCCGCAGCCGAAAAAATAGCAATGAAGACCTTAAATGAAGATGAAAACATAGTGGTCCTTTCAGCAGATAAAGGCAACGCTACAGTCGTCATGAACAGAACGGACTACGTGGAAAAGATAGCTCAACTTTTGAACAACAACACCTTTAAGGATATGCAGGCAGACCCTACAAGTAGAATAGAAAGACGCATCAGCAATCTGATTAACGCAGCCAGTCTATCACCAGCGGAGAAGAAATCATTAAAACCAAGCAGCTCCAAGATTTCCAGGTTCTACGGTTTTCCCAAGATACACAAGAACAATGTAGTACTTTGACCGATCGTCATTATAATAGACTCGCCCACATACAAACTAGGTAAATATCTTTCAAACATTCTTAATCCATTCACTGGAAAAACAGATTCTTTTATAAAAAACATTTCGTGGAAAAACTTACGGAAATCCTGTTGGATCCCGAAGATATTTTGGTTAGTTTCGATGTAGAATTACTTTACACAAATGTTCCTGTCAACGATTCAATTTCCATTTTCTCAGACATATTGGATCATAATAATCTTGATAAGAACCTAATAGACCTAGTGGAAGCTTGTCTTACATCTACTTATTTAATTTTTCAAGGAACTTTTTATGAACAAATTTCTGGGGCAGCTATGGGATCTCCTCTATCACCTGTAGTGAATATCTTTATGGAAGCCTTTGAAAATGTTGCTCTAACATCCGCTCCACTAAAACTAAAACACTGGTTCAGATATGTAGATGACACTTTTGTAGTATGGCCTCACGGACAGGATAATCTTCTCATATTTCTGGACCACCTTAATCAACAACATCATAATATTAAGTTCATAATAAAAATTGAATCTAATAGAATGATTTCTTTTCTAGATGTATATGTTCAAAGAAAGGAAAATGGTACATTAGGACATTCTGTGTACAGAAAATCGAGGCATACAAATAGATACTTAAATACAAATTCCCCCCACCTTCCAGCACAAAAGAAATCGGTTATTAACTCACTAGTATTTAGAGCCATTTCGATTTTTGATCAAAATTCTCTAACATTGGAAACATCGAAACTGACCGAAGCTCAGAGAGGGAATGGCTATTGCGCTGAGGATATTATGCGTTCAATTAAAAAATATACAAATCCAACTTCGCGAAAGGAGGACGATAAGAAGCCACCGTTAGGTAGTGTTGTCCTTTCTTACATACATGGCACTACAGACAAAATAGGACGATTACTTCGACGGTCCATCATACGCACAATCTTCAATATACATAATAAGATTGGACAATGCCTGCGATTCCCGAAGTACCTTTTCAGACAGAAGGAGTATATAAAATTCCTTGCTCCTGTGGAGGAGTGTATGTGGGAGAAACACGACGCTCAATATCAACAAGACTTAAGGAACATGAACGATGTATTAAAAAGAAACAAATTGTTCAATCTGCTGTAGCTGAATACCAGCATAGCACTGGCCATATTAACATATATAACATACAAAAAATTTCAATAGAGATACGGGTTACGGTCTACATCACACGTGGAAACCGATCTTAACACAGGTCGCGGTTCGGCGAGCACAAGTCGGGTATAAAAGCCGGCCTGAATCTCTCCGAGCTCATTCAGTGTCGAGATCTCGTGGAGTAAAGATCCCTGAAGTTGCCTCGTGCAATTGAAGGCGAAACGTCGGATAGTAATTCCAAGAACTATGATTTCTTAGCTGACCAAAGCCGTGGAAAAGCTTCCGTTCTATGTCAAATATAAATTGTAAACTTGTCTAATTTTAGGTAAATTTTCAGAACATAATTTCGATTGTTTTGAATAGCTTGTATATCAGGCATACTAATAGTAGTAACAACATAGGTTTCGCAAATCTTTTTTAAAGGAATCTGAATACATTATTACATAGCCACCAAATGGTATCATTTAACTTTTAGTTGGAAATGTCTAAACTTGACAGGTGCCGGCAAAAAGGAAGTTGTCCTAATATAAATAGCTTTTAAAAAAGTTGGATGGGAGTGGCAAATCGTCTCAAAGTTGGAAAATGGCAGTTGAAGATTAGTAGTAGATTAGATAGGGTATGGCCACTTTAAAATTTTGCGGGGAATCCGAAAATTTAAACATATTCCATTTAACATAAAGTTGTTGTAAATTTTACTTAGAACTGGCAACACTGCATTGATAAATCGATTTCTAGACCAAAAACTTTTCGATATATTTCATGAATCCTGTCCCACTGTGCGACGCAGGAGTACAAACGAGTACTGTAATAATACCTAACGGACTTCTAGCGTATCGTATTTTATTTCATACTGTCTTTATAACCCTTTTTAAAATGTTTAAAAAATTATATTTTTTGAAATTTAAAAAATATTTAACGATATTACAACCGTTGTTTTCCGTAGCTATCATGATTATCTTTTGTTTGTCACTGTCAAATAAATGAAACCAATCACAA
Source organism: Kuschelorhynchus macadamiae (assembly GCA_030620095.1). Taxonomy (NCBI): domain Eukaryota; kingdom Metazoa; phylum Arthropoda; class Insecta; order Coleoptera; family Curculionidae; genus Kuschelorhynchus; species Kuschelorhynchus macadamiae. The sequence goes on from JAUTXW010000369.1 coordinate 163,973, forward strand.
AGTCAAACCTGAAAAAATAATTGCTTCCTAATAACAGTAACAAACTAGTGTTGCTAAGCAACGGTATCAGATACTCCAATGTTGGATTTACTGATCGCAAATCAATACAGGTAACTAGGTTAGTTTGAAATAAAATCTATTTTGCGATATACCTATGATTGAGCAATCAACTAAGCAATATATTCGATATACTGGTAATAATTTTGTATATCTATTAATCACAAAATTGAATAATATCGATTAATTAAAAAATCGAATACTTGATTAATGGAAAAAATCGATTTATCAAAAATCAAAACATCTGCTAATCGATTTTCTCGATTCATCGATATATTATGGATTAAGAAAAGTAATTTTTGTGCGGGATATTTTCAGAATAAATGTGTGAAACTCAGTTTTATGTTAGTTATCACTGCAATTTTGCCGCCAAAAAACATGATCCGCCTAAAGATATAAAAGATGCGTCAAATTAACCGTATACGTTTGAAGGACAAATATCTTTGGAGTAAGGTATGATAGACATTATTTTTAGATCTCATTTTAATGAGAAACTTAATTAAAATTTGTTTAAAAAAATTCTATAGAGGGTATAATTCAATTTTACACGGTCTAATTCTAATATACGAGAACTAGAACTGTGATTTCTTTAGTGATCCCAGCTTTCGTACTATATGAAAATACTATAAGATTTGCTCTGCTTTTCAAGACATGGCCTTAAATACTAAGTTTACTTTTTTTTCAAGATAAGCTCTATACATAAATGCCTATTATTGCCAATGAAGTGGATACTAACGAAATAGCGCAATACAAATAATTCATCCTTTGTGACAAAAAGTAGTTATGAAGAAAATACAGTGCAAAGTTAATATCGTTTCTAAAATTCTAAGAGTACTAATTAGCTTTGAACATTGAATTTTAGACCCTATTTTATCGAATAATTGTTATAATAATCAAAGGATGCAAGAGTTTTTTTAATAAGGGCTTAGGTATAGGCATGCATACACTTTTAAAAATGTGGTTGTAACTTTTTGATTCCAACGGTTTCAGTAAAAAGCTCTAGAAACTTTTCATATACAACATGTTTTTTATTTTTTGAGAAAGCCAACAATATTTTGTACAAAAGTGAAAATTATAATAAAGGAATGAAACAAAAGAATAAACGAAGAATAATTAATAATCGGAGCCCAAAGTAGTTCAACATCTGTAGGCTACGTTTCTTCAATACCCCTAGCCGTTGAAGTAGCAACCACTTCTTGTTTCTTGTTCGTATTACTATGCTTCAGAGATTTATAAAACGTATGGCAAATAGTCGAAAAGCTTCTGAAGGTGTTTGTATTTAGCTGTTTTGATAGGTACTAGGTCATCATAGAGGAGACCAAGTTCCACAGCAGTTGCTGAAGATAGACATCCTGATCTACTTGATTTTAGGTTCAATTCCTCAAAAGGCAGGTCCTCGGTTGGAGTATTTTTATAATACAATGTTAGCGTTTTTTTCTTTTCGAAATACAACCACTGCATTCCATGGATGCCTCTGATATTGGTGCTGCTAGTAAGAATTTCTGACTTGTTTTCTATAGATCGAAAGTCCTTATGTCCCATTCGAAAGACTGCAAAGTTTCGGCTTGCTTTGATCATAATATTTACCCAATCGTCAGGAACAAACATATACTGTGACTTTTTCTTAGCCTTCTTGATTAGACCAAAATCTCATATTCCATATAGAAATGACCATACACTAAGAACTTATGGTCTATTGTTTGTCTATATTTGTCGATCTTATGATGTACATCCAGTATTTGACCATATTTTTGTTTTATTTTGACCTCCAGCGTTGTCACTAAAAGTAATCAGGTGTTTAATGCTTGCTGGCAGATGCTGAACCTATCGTAAAAGGCATGACCCTATGTGTTGTGAAACATTGATGCTTAATTATTTCGAAGGTCATGTACTTCGAGAAGTTATAGGTTCAGAGCTGTTGTAAGTAATAGATAGTACTATAACTTTAGCGTCAAAACCCCAAGGTAGGCCCGTTTCTGTTAGAACGGCTGAAAATATTCAACGTGTTCGGACATCATTTTTAAGAAGCCTCACACGATCAGCGAGGAGACATTCTCGACAATTAGAAATTACTGAATCTAGCTTAAAGCGAATATTGCATCAAGATTTATAGTTTCATCCATATAAAATTTAGTTAGTTCAACAATTAAACGAAAAAGATTTTTACATCTAGGCTTAATTTTTCTCTTTTTTTTTGCAATTTTTAATCTCTCCAGTTATGTCAACAAACAGAACTACCGTTATTGGTCCTCTGAAAATTCACCAACAGCCTTTACACGACTAAAAAGTTACCGTTTGGTGTACAGTATCAATGTAGAGAATTATAAGATCTTATTTTTTTGAGGATAAAAATGCAGTCCACGTTACTGTTAATGCAACCGTTTCTTGAATCACAATTGCTCATTTTCCCACAAAACGCAATATGGGTCCGACAAGGTGACACATCGCCTAAATGTCTATGCAAATTTTACGACAAATGCTGTCTTGTCGTTTTAATTTAAGAGATGGTGATTATCCGTGGCCACCTAGGACATGATACTAACAGTTTGTCATTTTTTGCTGTGGGTATATTTAAAATCGAAAGTGTAACAAAATAATCCCCACATTACCGATGAATTATTCGCATAGCATATACGTCTACCCCGAATTGCGCCCGAACCATAGCCTCTATAGAAACAACTCATACCACGAAAAATTCCGGGACCGGGAAATACGTACTATAAAGCGTTAACGTTGGGCATACGGTGTTCCGTTTTGCATATATAGGCCAAAAACCATATTTTCATTATTTCAAACATAAGAAATGAAATCCGCTATCCCGCAAGAAATGTTGTGTAATGCTATGAACAAAGTTCAACATCGCTTGCAAGAATGTATTAGAAGAGGAATTGGTTTTTAGTCTGACTTATATGTTATTTTTTAATTTTTAGTTGGTTTTTAATGAACTAGATTTTTTTTGCTTCAACCCTATATAGAACAAAATAAAACTATTTGAGTTTCTCTGTAAAATTATACTTTTCTCCGAAGACCTTTGTTCTTCAAATGTATGATCCTTCAAATATATGCCTATATTTTGACTGCATTAAACAATTTTTTTTAATAAAAATCTTTGCTTGTGTAAATTTTTAAAAATAAATATAAATTACCTTGAATTTTCAGGCCGTAGATGCAGTTTATTTTAACGGGGCGAACAAGAAAGGTGATTACCTTAACGTAGGAACTGCAAGAAGAAGTAATCGCCTAGTTGATGGCTTTTTATATCTTAAAGTCAAATCTTCAGAGTTTGGTCTGCTCGAATTTCCCAAACTACCAGACACAAGCCTTTTTAACTCTGGAGAAGAAGAAAGTTATGAAGCTGAAGGTTAGTCAAGTTAATTTTCGTACGTGCTTTGTCGTGACTTTATCTGACACAGTAGCGTTTGCCTTTTTCTCAAAAACTTTCACTTTACTCTTTCCAAATATATTTTATCATATGATGTACAGTGCGATCAATTTAATTTGATTAATAACATTTCAAATGTTAATTAGTTTTTTACTTTTTAATTTCTCAGAATGTTTTGAGAGGCACCGCCGCAATAATAATTATTAGGCGGCCGTGATTCGCTATTTCTATCGTCATAGTAACGCAATGCGGTGGCGGCTCTTCCATAGGGTCATTTAGTCAATGACCCCCCAAAAATATTTCAGAAAATAAATTATTCGTTTGACCGTCCCTCCTAATAGTTGTAATAAAACGCGATCCTTGGGAAAAGTTAAATACCCTACACTATCAGCCGCGCGCGGCGCACAGTGGAATATTTTGAACAAGTAGGTGGTAAAAATGTTTCAATAGCTTCCGATGTAGGAAAAATGTTAATTATACCTGGGACAAGTGTAAAAAAGTAAAATGTTAAGAAATAACTTTGTTACTCTAAAGTTTTAAAAACACTCGAATTGGAAAAAAACAAATTACTAAATGGTAAATAACGTATTTATAAAAATCGAAAACTGTTAACAATTTGGCGTTTTTTTTGACATATTGACGTTTATATTATGTACATTTATGTTTAAACTTAAATACATTTATACTTTAACTAAATTTAATAATGACTAACAATATAAATATACAGTGTGTCCACTTAAGTTGGCCACATATGGGAAACTTTTTTATTACTTAATAATTTTAGGAAAAAAAGTTATTCTTTATAAAAAGTTCTGCATGTTCCAAAACTTAAAATGTAATCATCAGATATTACATTTTTTCAATCGGATACGAGGTTTGTCAAAAAATTTAAATTTTGCCCAAGAGTAAAGTACCTTTATATTTGACAATAATGAAAATTGTTATAAGGAAAAGTTGATGAGAACTAAAAATTACGTTCAAATATGCCATTACATCCTTCTACTTAAAATTTTGACTTTTACAAATTTAATTAGGTAACTAAGGTCTAAATCAGGAGAGAAGACATTCAGTGACAGTGACACCAAGCGCATCCTTATGGGATTTACTGGTGTCATCATTATAACCAAATAGTCTTCTCTTTTGATTTCGAATATACATTTACTTGCAATGTTATTGCAGACAAACAGAAAAAATATTTTTCCATGTAATTGGATGTAATTGCATATTAAAATGTACTGTCATCAGACTCGTCTGCGCTTGCTTCTTCATCAGATAAGTGATCTATAGAATCAGTAAGTGAGGATGCTTTAATATCTGGGCATTTTAAGAGAGTAAGAACGTCTTTAGAAAATGTTGACGTTGGTTTTTGGGTCTTTTTCCTATAACTGGTTATTAAAGGATCGGATGATATGAGAAGCATTCTAAGTAAGTCTTTATTCGTGGCAATTCTAGATATTTTTTGAGTATTGTGCTCTCTTAATCTTCTATAGCTTTTGTTTAATGCCTCTTGAGCTTCTTCTGAAAGTTGCCCAATAGGCACTAAACAATTTTTTAGTATATCACTTGCATGGACAAGAATTTTATGCAAGGTAACTGGCATGTAATACCACGAATAAAGACTTAAGTAGAGTTCCCTAGTTTCTTTTGCATACTTCTCAAATTGCTCAATATTAACCTCATACCCTGATGAAAGTGCCTGTAAAAGAACGCAAAACCTAGTTATTATCCTTTCATCCAGACCAGTTATATCTGCACTCTTTTGTGGGTTAAGGAAAAATTTCCTGGCCGTGTTGCCATCATTGGTTGATCCGAAACCAGGCTTTGGTCTATCTACAATCAATCCCAATTCTGTTTTAAATTTTTTTTGTATTTCGGACTTTTGTCTTTCAATTTCAGCTTTAGATTCACTGCCTTTTGCTTGCCATGTTTTTAAATTTAATTTGTAACTAATATGTAACAAACACTCAAAGGATTTTATCCATGCATGTAAAGTAGATAGACCAAAGCCATAATTCTCAACAATGACAGAGGTCTCGTTTGGCACTAGGTTCATGGTTTTTGGTGTTGCTTTGCAGATATAACAGGTCTGAGAAGATTTGTTACCACTTAGCGTATTGCATACCTTCCCGTCAATCATCGTCAAAAGAAGCTGATGATGAATATTTATTGAACGGTTTCCATTACTAAAACTTATTTCAGATGGACGTAAATTTAAAATTTGGTTCTGAATAACTTTTGTCTCTAAATTCACCATATCATTTGTTTCTTTTGAATATAAAAATTTTATTGGACGGCATAGTTTGGTTGATGACGAGTTTTGATTCTGCCAAATATAGGTTTGCGGATCATTGATGGAGTGTAATTTAATAGGCACCAAAGAAAAAGTAAACAAATATTCATCATCAGCTTCCAAAGATTCATTAAACTTTTGCTTATATCTACTATGCCCAGAACTACCATCGCATCCCCACTTACTAATTAAAATAAGATCACTTACCTGTCTCGATGTTGAAGCAAAATACTTTAAAACGGATTCTTGCACGATAGACAGACGCTGCGCAGTATGATCAAGTAACGCCTGAAGGTCAATTTCGGCTTTTGTCTCACCCACACTAATACATTCGCTTAAAGGACAACATTCATTTTTGGCTTTTTGTAGTTCATTGTATGATGGATATAGTAAATGTCCTCTGTCCCGAGCACTTTTTCTTAAATGAATATATGATTGTTTTGTCAATCTGCAATCCACGAAAAGAGCTAAGGCTTCTTCTTTGCTGTATTGAGTCACGATCTTGTTTTCCTTTTCCCGTCTCAAATGCTTAATTTGGGTTGAGCGATTTGGCGATGCCGAAGTTATTTCTTTTAATAACGCCGCTGCATCTCTTTTACCATCACCTCTTAAGGCAACCTCAGCTGCAAATGTAAGTTCTTCAACACTGGAAGAAAGTAAGTGCTGAACTTTTTTTTTCTTTGATCGATATTTAACTTCTCCGAGTGGCTTTGGTGGTCGTCCGGATGATCTCGGTTGTTCTAAACCCGTGCATTCATTAGCATCAATCACTTGAAAAAATAAATCATCCCCATCCAACCAGTTTGAGTACTTCTTTAAAAAATAGTCCATTTTTCTTCCCGACTTTGCCCACCTCTCTTGAATTTTCTTTGAAAAATCGCAAACAATGCCTTTCCACTGCGCATGAGTTTCTTTGTTAATGACCCCTACTTGAAAGTTTTCCATTAAAATAGTAAGCAAAGCTTCATGAGAATTTCTCTTTGCAGACTGATGCCATATTTGAAAATACGTTCTCCTAGAGACGTTAAACATAATTGGTTCTAAAACAAGAAAAAAAACTGTTCCGCATGTTTCCGCAAAAACTAAGAAATCTTACCGAAAAGCTAATGCTCCAGTCCATTCAAAAATGCACTCTTCTTTTTGGCAATAGTTGGCCTTTACTATTTTTCATTCACAAATCCGCAAAAAAAAAAGTTTTTTTAATACCTACGATTATCGCAACTTATTTTAAACCAAAACTCGTACACTTAACGTCAAACTTTGACCTCGTAATCAAAATGTCACTTTAAACAACATATTTGATTATTTTTAGAAATGTTATTGTTCTTGGCATGGCCTTCTATGTAAAAATATAGCTTTAACTTGTAATTGTTTTCGAAAAGAAAAGCAAACGAATCGCATAGGTTTTTAAAAGTTTCCAGTCTCATCTTTGATAGTTATTGTTCTAAGTGATTTATAATTGTAATTATTGCACTTTTTGGTTAGTGGATAAATTGTAATTCAACTAATATTGTAAAAATTGACGCTTTTTAAAGTAAATTATTACCACCTAGATTTCAGTTTTAGTCCTCTGTGCGGCGGTTCGAATGGTGTCGTTGCGTTCCTTAGGCATAATAAAATATGCTATACTGAGCTAGGCTGGGCAGCCCGAATTGTCCTGATTACCTTAACGCTTGACGAAAGCACCTGAAGATTTCACAGCTACCGAGCGGCAGACGAACGTGATAACAAATGGAATATGAAATCGCGATTTGGGTCATCAGCCGGTCTCTTCTCATAATTCGATCGATCGGTCGCGGTATCACGTCGGAATGCGGAAGTTCAAATTTTTCAGAGGTCGCTCGGTCGATATTCTAACTCGAGAAGTTTCGGATGTTTTTAATCGATAAAGGTTAATTTATATACTGTTTTTTGTAATATATATTTTTTATTTTTATGATCCATGTGTGAGTTGGAAATATACAGGAAATAAAATGTGAAACCGGGCAGAGTCAATCGGTTTAGGAAGGTCGGCCAAGAAATCTCTTTAAACCAGTGGTGTCCCGTCGTTCTTTAAATAATATTGCACTCCTTTTTGACTATACGTACTTCAGATAATTAAAAAATGTAACTATGCTTAATGAACCTTTATCTATATTTGTCTGTTTTCTTTCGTGTATCGCACTTCTATATCTCTTTTGTGTTGCAAAAACGGCGAACTTTAAAATAATTTTGATTTTTCTTGATCGGTTTACCTATAAATATATCATTCATTATTTAATCATTAACGGTTCTCGGGCTACTGCCTACGTCCACTATTATTGGACCACCCAGTATAGTGATACACGATTTACAAGTCCAGATTTACAAGGGCAGCCAGCCAGTGAACGAGTTTTATCAAAATTTTAATTTATGCAGTTCGACTTTGGGCTACTTGGGTATGTCAAAAGTGGCTGTCTGTCTCCGTTTGTCATATTACTTTATACAGGGGCCGTCATTGTGAAGTACTATACAGGGCGTTTCCTTATTGCGTGCTGATGTTAAAGGGGATGTTTTTATGTCCTAAAAGTCTTAACTTTTGAGATACAGGATGGTAAAGTTTAAAAAGAAAACATTTTTTTTCATCCCAATTTTGATGGTATTGTAGATAACAGCATGAAATTTAATACACGTTTTCTATTCATTAAGGAGCATACGGATTTACCCAGGTTAATTACATATGCACGCCACTGGTAGAAATTTCAAAAATTGATTGTTAATAAAAAATGCCCTTTTATGCATAAAAGACGTGTATCAAATTTCACACAGTTATTTATCTATAATAGCATCAGAATTGGGATTTAAAAAAATGTTTTTTTAAAATCATGTATTTCTAAAGTTAAGACTTTTAGGTTCATATTAAACTTTTTTCTTAAAAAGGTCCAAGAATTACCTCTCTTTAACATTAGCACGCAATTAGGAAACGCCCTGTATAGTACTTCACAATGACGTCCCCGGTACAAAGTAATATGAGACGGAGAAAAACGGTCACTTTTGGCATACCCGAATAGCCCAAAGTCGAACTGCATAAGTTAAAATTTTGATAAATCTTGTTCACTGGAATCAGTGCTGGCTCCCCTATTATAATTACATTGATGTGTTAATTTTGGAAAAATATGGGTTCTGTAATTTTTCAAATATTAATTACAATATTAGATATTTTTTGACACCCGGTATTGAACAGAAAATTAATTGTTTTGAAGCAGTTTATTGACAGCTTCTTTATGAACAATTTTACAAAATATATGAAAAAACTAAGCCATTTTTGGGGTTGACGGCTGTGATTCTAATGGTTCGATTCCTTCTAAATCGTTGTCTTCCTCTGAAAATGATGAGGTTTTATCGCCACTACTTGAAGATACCAGTGTGATAACTAAATCATCAATAACCGTTTCAATTTTGCCATCTACTTCCCAGTATTTATCTTCAATAGAACGAACATGTTAAACATACGATTTCCAATTTTCAGCCGATCGCTTCTAATGTTATTTTATTTAAATCTTTAATTGAAAGTTCACCGGTGTTGCGCTCTCGAATATATTTTTTTACTCCTGCCCATGCAAGTTCAATAGGGTTGAGGTCGCACATGTATGGAGGCAGCTTTAAAGGTGTATGACCGAGGTTACGTAAAGGACCGTCAATTTTATACTTTTTTTTCTAGGCATGTTGGATCACATACAAGATTGTCCGATTTAAGCCACGATATCATATGAGCTTTTGTAGAGTATTTAGCTGGCACTTTATCTTCTACGTGAGAATGATAAGACGCATTATCCATTACCATGACTGATTTGGGAGGAATGTTAGGTAGAAGCTTCTCCAGCAACCACTTTTCAAAATTATCTCTATTCATCTGTCCATGATAGTCCAGTTATTAGTCCCGAGCGAAAAACTAAAGCAGCACCTGGAACAAATCCGGCTTCTGAACTAGCATGAACTATAATAAAGCGACTACTAGAGCGGATTCTCTGAACAACACCTGTAACACTTTCACTTTGCCAGCATGTGTTATCATATCATTATCTACCCAGGTTTCGTCTAGATACACAATATTGCGTCCTTCTTGCCTATAGTGCCTTACAGTTGATAGATATTTCACCCGCCAGTGAAAAATATTTGGTCTCTCAATGAGCAATTTTCGTTTATTTTGGCACTTGCGCCAAACAAAACCATTTGATCGTAAAAGCCCATTTAAGGTGTTATACCCGTACGGAAAATCTATTTTGTTCTTTACAGCACGAAATAGGGGTATCTTCAAGTTTATATAAAAATCCTCTATTGTTCGTCGAATTACTTGAACATCACCATCGTCAATTTTATCTTTGTATGATAATCGGGGTCTTTTTTTACCAGGAGATTTTAAAGGTGAAGTAGAACATAAGCGATCTTTATGTTGAATATTTCTTTCACTACTTTCCGAAACACCAGTGTAAAATGCAGCGTGTTCTGTTCGATTTTGAATTGAAATAGTCAAACTATTATCTTCAGCTTGTCTAGTACAGGCCTCTATAACGCTCGCAATAACTTCGCGTGCACCGCTTCAAATTGTTTTTCCTCTTTTGATCGCCATCGTTACTTCGAAATAATCATTCAAATTTAACGCAACGCATTTATATAGAAATGAAAACAAATGATCGAAATGTATAGGCGCCACTGGAAATAGCTAGAACCTTCTAGCGGTAAGTGCATGGAGACTCTAGGCACATCCCAATTACAAGTGGACCAGTGCGAATTTTACTAAATCCTCGATTAATTTTCCGTACCGCTTAGCTGGCGCACTTTATAGGTGAAGAGGCAAACTATTACAACAAATAAAATAACATAAAATTTATTTGCGTACACAAATTTTACTTTTCCGCTTGCTTAAGACTATGAACCTTTATTTTAAGGATCGCCCGGTTTTCTTTTAAGTCCCGCACTTTAGATGCATGGTTATTGAACAGCTCAATGGCTTTTTCATATTTCTTCAAAGGAAATGTTACTAGAGTGTCGAGAGACATCTTGGGTTTCAATCCACTTTCCTTGGGTGCAAAAGTACACAAGATTTACAAAATACGCCACTTAACGCCATACTATATTCATTCCAATCAAGGATATTCTTCAAGCCACTTTTTTTGAAATTTTCTGGTTTGCCCACTTTCGGTGTTACTGGGGAACTCAAACTTATCTGGTGGAATCCACTTTTGATTTAAAATTTCATATTTTTCTTCATTTGTGAGTAACTTACTAATAACACTTCCAATATCAAGACCATGACCTAGTTCAGTAACAGCATTCCCAGTATCTGTTTCGTTACTTGTGGTTGGTTTAATATTAACTTCCGAAACTTCTGGTTCGCTCACCCCGGGTCGAATTGTCAGATTATTGTCCATAATTTGATTCTGTAACAATAATGTATGTATATAGTATTTTTGGTTACCAAATCCGCGTCCTTGCCCCTTCTCTATAATTAGCAAATAAACTGGTCAACAAAAAGATCGGCAAATCTAATTTTTAGCAACATATTCAAGTGCTGGTTTGAAAAAGAGTCAATGATATTTGACGAGCTTTTGTGATATTAAAAGATCGTTTGTGTGCAAAAAAAAACGTAATTTGGAATATTCAGATTGTATCTAGGTTGACTCAAAAAACTAAACAAATTTAATAAACGACCGTTATTAAAGTTATGCCGAACTTTTTGTTGACCAGTATTGAAAAAATAAATAGTGGTAAAATGGGTGATATATTTTCTCGACCCCGAAACCCGTAAAAATTACATTTTTATCACTGAAGGTATACCCTTTTACTGCTCTTTAAAAAAATATATAGATACAATTTAATTTTTCAGCAATCAAAAGGTTAGGCAAAATTAAAGAAGGTCGATTTTTTGTTGTTTTCGTTTTTCGGACATGTTACCCTTATTAAACCCCAGGGTAGTGGAGAACATATTCTTGCTGTTTACAAATATCTGCTATATGCTTGCGTATTGCACTTACACTACACTTCCTTAAGCGCAGAACGTAGGATGCATATAATAGCTATAGTGAAAAGGCTATACTATTGACATGGCATTTAGGCATCTGGCGTAGGAAAGGCGAGCCAGATGACGAATGGCGGAGTAAAGTATTAAATATAAACAATCTATTTTAAGCAAAAACTTGATGTATAGTTTTCATTTTGGAGGGGGATAGAGCCCCTTAGCCCCCTCTCTAAATCCGCTATCGTCTGAAAGTGTATCGTTACACATTGCACATCACAATAAAATTATAATATATGCCTATTTTATTACGAATTATGAATAATAAACAAAAATTGACTTTTTGGCTATTTTTGTTTATTGTTCAACAAATTTGATGCAACTAAAAATACTTGTACTGCAATTAAGTGTGAGAAAGGAAAAATAAAATTAAAATCTATTTTCCCAGTGGGCATATTTAATAACATACCTAATCAAATGTCAAATATGTATAAAAAGATATAGGTGTACAGACAATATAGGTACCTGTGTTCCTTAAATCTACGTACGGACATTGGTTTTGCCTCGGACTTACGAATATTATTATGTAGGTTAGGGGAAAAGTGGAGGTATGTAATTTTGATGTCAAAATGCTGAGTAAATATTAGGAAGAAAATCTTATCGTGTACGCCAATTAATATAGAAAAAAAATAACATTTTGACTATGGTTTTTGTAAATTCGTACGTACTGCGATTCAAAAGTATGCGGCGGTGTTATCCTTTTTGGTATTATATGTAAAAAGAGGTAATTTGAATAATTATTTGTTGATAATAAACTATATAGTTAATGGAACTTTACATCTTAAAAATTAATTTTAATTTTACCAGTAGGTATGAATTTTATTCTATGCATAGACATATATGTCTATGTAAAATAGTTAAGAACACCCTTTCGGATCAACCAATTCTGCCTAGAAGGAACAGTTTTTCAGCAAGTTTAACATCAGATTCCTTAATAAAGGTTATACTATGTCTATGTCTCTGTCTACTTTGCCAGTAGACCTTGTGACTATCAGTCACCCGTTTGTTTACCCAGCCTCGTACTGTACATTTACATACTCCAAGGACAGGTTCTGATCATCAGCTTTCTCATTACTTCTACACCACTATGGCTTGAAACCCGGAACATCTTGACAGTGTTCCGTTCAGCCAACGCACACTCATTTTATTTTCCGGCATACATTGAAGTATTGCGAATATTTCTGTTTGAAAGACAGTGGGGAAAGAGCCCAGTGAAAAATTCATACTTGTTCTTGGTCACTCTCTATAAACCCCAACCTTAGTTTTTTCCTTGGTCTTTAATCCGTCTGTAAACCAGTCCAACCTGGTTCCAATTAATTAATCCCTTAATTAAGTCTCCGATTTTGAGATGACCTGTTCTTGGAATGCAATCAGTTAACATGTGTAGAGGTGGCAGCCTGAGAACAACTTTCATTGACGCTTTAGGCGTCGACTTCATCACCCCTGTGACGCCCTAGCAGGTAATTCTTTGAATTTTGCTCAACTTCAGCATCACCGTGCTCTGCAGCACCTTTGGCCACCATACCACGGCTTTATATGTAATAGATGGTCTCATCACACTAGTGTAAAACCATTGTACCATGCATGGTTTGTGTCCCCATGCTAAGACCAATACAAGTCAACGCTATGAATAAAAAACTAATAACATTGGCCTACAAGATTTTTCTAACACAGGCCAGCTCATTATTTTCACAATGGAAATACCCTCCCAATAATAAAAAAAATATTTGGAAAGCCCTAATACGTACCATTTTTTAATATCCTAATTAGAACCTTTTATATTGGCAGGTAAACAATTTTGTGGGGCGGCTAAAATGGGTCGGAAAAATTACCTAGATTGGGTTGTTTACAACATTAGACATAAAATAAACGTTAAACATCACTCTTTTGTTGAGTTTCGAATTGAGTGGTTCTCTGTGTATCGATAAGCAAGTGCATATGAAGACGAGAATGTCGAGTCAAACGCGCCGAAGTTGCAAAATTTCTCCTGACAAATTTTGTTATATTTGTGGAGAATTTCTGGTGAAATAACAAGCCAGGCCATTTTCTGAAAATGTAAAAAAAGCCTACTTTAAATATTTTGGTGGGTTAATTGGGGATCAAGATAAGCGGTGGGCTCCCCATGTGTGCTTTGTTAGTTGTAGTGTATCATTGGTGCAGTGGATGAAGGGAAAGAGAAAAAGTATGTCTTTTGCAGTTCCAATGGTTTGGCGAGAACCCACCAATCATTCTGACGATTGTTATTTTTGCCTGACAAAGACTGAAGGTTATTCAAAAAAGGGAAAGCACAATATAGAATATCCAAATTTGCAATCTGCCAGACGACCTGTTCCTCATAATGTAAATTTGCCAGTGCCGATTGTGCCTTTAAATTGGCAAGCTATTGATTTGGGAGATAATGACAGGTCCCAGTTCCGGCGAGCCACATTTGATTGTTCAAAGTGAATTAAATGATTTAGTACGTGATTTGGGGTTATCCAAGCAACAATCAGAACTTCTGGGTTCCCGTCTTAAAGAATGGAACCTATTGGCCAAAGAAACAAAAATTACGAATTTCAGAAAAAGAAATGCTATGTTTTCTGAATTCTACAGTATGGAAAATACGTTGTGCGCGTGTACTGATATAGACAGTTTAATGCAGGAACTTGATATTGAACATTCTCCCCGTGAGTGGCGCTTATTCATAGGCTCATCTAAATATAGCTTAAAACCTGTGTTATTGCATAATAGAAACCTAAAACACTCTATACCAGTTGCCCATTCAGTTGCAATGAAAGAAAATTATGAAAATATGCGCAAGATCTTGGATAAAATAAACTACAATAGGTATAAATGGCAGATATGTGGGGAATTAAAAGTTATAGCGATTTTAGTGGGACTTCAGGGGGATTTACAAAATATTGCTGTTTTCTTTGGTTATGTCGTGCAATAAATCAGCATTATGTAATAAAAATTTGGCCAGAAAGAAGCGAATTTCAACCGGGATCTCAAAATGTTAAATTTATACCTCTTGTTGATTCCAAAAATGTTCTTTTGCCTCCTCTTCACATTAAACTTGGGCTGATGAAAAACTTTGTGAAGGCTTTGAATAAAGATGGTGATGGATTTAAATATCTAAGACAAGTCTTTCCCCAGTTAAGTGATGCCAAATTAAAAAAAGGCTTTTTTATTGGGCCAAAAATCAGAAAATTGCTGGACGATGTCAATTGTATGGAAAAGCTTACCAGGCAGACACTCTGAGCATGGAATTCATTTGTTAATGTAGTAAGAGGATTTTTAGGCAAAAATACGGACAAAAATTATGAACAATTAGTTAATGAACTCTTAGATGCCTATAAATAGCTTGGTGCCAGAATGTCACTAAAAATTCACTTCCTCCATTCCCATCTATCATTTTTTCTTAAAAATTTGGGAGCTGTTAGTGACGAGCAGGGTGAAAGGTTTCACCAAGATATCAGAACAATGGAAATTCGGTACCAAGGACGATGGGATCCAGCCATGACGGGTGACTACTGTTGGATTTTGAAGAGATGAAGAGAGAAGATAGGACACCTCATAAACGGAAAAAATAAAGTTTAATTTGTGTTTTAAGTTAATATTTTTCTCGTTTGCTTTTCTCTTAGATGTATGGTATGTTTAATAGGTGAAAACTGTAAACATAGTCAATAAACAGGGTTAAGAATTTTCTAAAATCATTTTTTCTATAGATATTAAGTATCGTAACATTCGATATGGTTCTACAACTCTAACAAGAAAACCATACGTGCTACAACTTTCTATTTGTCATTTTCGTATTTGGATAGGTCCATTCTATTAGAATATGCTTTTTTGATTTGTGTTACAACAAAAAATTTTTGTTTGTCGGCCGGTGTAATTTTAGTTTCAAAATAAACTTTGAAAAGTAAGTTAATTTTTAGGCATTAAAATTACATCATTAATACCTATGAGAAAATGGCGAGTCACATTCAATGGTCAGTTAAGAGACACGAACAACAAGAAATTGCATGACGTCTCGATTGACGCTGTTTATACTTCAGATGAACCATGGCACAACTACGAAGATAACAGAGATTCGTGGGGTATCGCAAAAGCATTGGCTTACGAAAAATGGAGCCGATCTTATTTTAAAATTCTTAAAGAGTAAGTAATAACTATTTTTTATTTAAGTAGTAAGAAGTCAAAAATACAATACGCAGTACACTAACAAAAACCATACTACTGCCACATTTCAATACACAGTAACTAACTTTTTTTTTAGAAATTAGTTATTATTGTAAGGAAAATAGCGTGTTTTTCTTAGGTTTATATGGCTCCTCAAGAACTGACCTATCTGATATATGTAGAAAAAAAATATACAAAAATACAAGTATTGTATAACTTTTTGCAGCTAGATGTAATATCTCCGCAATATCGGGTATTGCGAAAATATTACTGCTACTTAAAAATACCTGGAGTGTTGATTTATGAAAAATAAACCATCAAAGTATGGTGCAGTAGCGGCTCGTGGTGAATTATATTGGAAGTCAATAACAAATTTAAAAATAGGCATACTTAAAATAAAAACAAATATCTTATCTTTAAATTGAGCTTTAAATTCTCTTGGAGTTCAGGTCTACTCTTCGTTCTTTAGAATTGGAAAAATGCTGAATGACACGTTCTATAAAATTGCACGCACATTCCTTTTATAAATGATTTCTCGATACTTAACATTGCTAAAGTATTTGCTACATTGCTCAACAAAATTTATAAGCCCTCGAAAAACCCCTGGATTTTCAGACAAAGCCGTTTCATCATGGCCACGTAGTGCCAGCTCGAATGCCCCACAAAAGTTTACACAATCTATAATTTTGTTTAAAATATAACGATTTTTGGATACAATTTCATTAAAATCTCTAAGGGATTTTCTATTAGAGATGTCTAGCTGAGTTCGAATATCAACACTTCCGACCGTAGCATAGTTCACCGAATATTTCATGTGATCTTAATGTGTTTTAAGTCTTTAACACCGGTTTTGCACCATAATGAGTCCGACGAGTTCTTAGAAAACAACGAACAAACATAACAGTAAAATGAGTTAGAGACTTCACAACCACATATCCAGTTAGCTAAATCGTACATATTTTTGCCAAAGTTTCGATGAACCTCTTTATTTTTGTCTTTACTAGTTTGTCGTTTACTAAGTTCTGGCAAATTGCGACCACTTACCTTGAATTCAGTTATTTTCTCAAAGTTAAGTTCGTTAGCACTCTTTAGTTGTTTAATTTTTTGCATTACCGACATTTTATTTCATCTACATTCACAACTCATACATAGACCACCTTGAAATTGGTTATTTTTGCAAAATTAAGTTCTTAAGCACTTTTTAGTTGTTTATTTTTTTACCCTAGTCACTACCAACATTTTGTTTCCTGTATATTTCCAACTCACACATGGATCATAAAAATAAAAATATATATATTAGAAAAAACAGTATATAAATCAGATTTCATCGATTAAAAACGTCCGAAACAATATCTAGTTAGAATATCGACCGCGCGACCTCTGAACAATTGAACTTCCGCATGCCGACGTGATGCCGCGACCGATCGATCGAATTATGAGAAGAGACCAGCTGATGAGCCAAATCGCGATTTCATATTCCATTTGCTATCACTGTAGCTGTGAAATCTTCGGGTACTTTCGTCAAGCTTTAAGGTAAAGGGCAATTCGGACTGGCCAGCATAGCTTAGCATAGCGTATTTTATTATGCCTAAGGAAGGCAACCAAACCATTCGAACCGGCGCGCGCGTCTTATAGCGTAGAGTATTTAACTTTTCCCAAGGCTCGCGTTTTATTACAACTATTAGGAGGGACGGTCAAACGAATAATTTATTTTCTGAAATATTTTTGGGGCGTCATTGACCAAATGACCCTGTGGAAGAGCCGCCACTGGTATGGTGTACCTAATAGCAATGGCCGATTACTCTCCGAATAGATAATCCAACAAATGGAAAGAACTTCCTAAATGATCCCAATTGTGTAATGTATTCAGTATAGTTGGGATCCATTGAGAGATTTCCGCATAGCTCAATGGCCAAAGACACTCCACTAAATACGGTCACCGGACTTGAGGCTTAAATTTGTTTATGGATCGGTTCTACACATAGACATATCGACATAGAGACGGAATTATTTTGATTGAATGAATGAAAAAAAGGCTTTATCTATATGTAAATATTTGCCAGTTCTCAGAATTATTTTGGTAATCCTGATTTTTATGTTTTTAGGCAGTTTATTGTAGAACATAGGAGCATAATAATTCTCAAAATGTTCCCTGTGTTAATAGTCTAGTAGAGGGGACGCGTACCTTATTAAGTAATTTCAGACCATCTCAATACCTCCTCTGTTCTCAAAAATGTTTGGGATTATCTTAACATTTTGTTGGATACAATAGACTTTTTTAAAATCTCTTCAACATTTAAAAGTACACTAAAGTCCGCTGGGGAGGTACGATATACAATAACATAAACAATATTGGAATTAGTTAGTTCCACTGGAAACTTCGCACTGTTTCTCAATTGAAAGTTCCAAGGTTTTCCTAATTGTCTTCAAATCATATAAAAAGTGTTCATATTTATATCAAATTTTTAACCTAATAACAAGGCTTCCAGTTAAATTTGTTTATTAAGAGAAAGAAATATTTTTTAATAATATCAACATTTAATTTTAAGGTGGTTCTAATGTAATATTTCATTAACTATATATAATTATTATTAACCATTGAATATTCAGATAAACAGTCCTGAAGATGGTCTATATTAGACCATCTTCAGGACAAAAACAAGTGAGCTCCTCTGTGTTACATTAATTTTAAAAACATAGAACATTATAGGACAAGAGAGGAATTATTTTAGACGAACACATTTGTTTTTAATGTTGACATCATATCAATAAAGTGTTCAGCATAACAGTTGTGACAAAGCAAAAATCAGAAATAGTTGATTCACGTATTCGTGATAAGAGATGAAATGCAACTGTTAATATTTTGATAAAAACATTACTCCATTTACCTTCTGTAAAAAACTTCTATATTTAGAAAAAAGTTAAATATTGTTATCATGGTAAGTTATTTTTATAAACAACACGTGTTTTACGAGTTTAATAAAGTAATAAAAAAGTACGCCGTACTTTTTTATTACTTGATATATTATATATATATTTATATATATATATATATATATATATATATATATATATATATATATATATATATATATATATATATATATATTTATATATATATATATATATATATATATGTATATTTATATATAAGTATATATATATATATATATATATATATATATATATATATATATATATATATATATATATATATATATATATATATATATATATATATATATATATATATATATATATATATATATATATATATATATATATATATATATATATATATATATATATATATATATATATATATATATATATATATATATATATATATATATATATATATATATATATATATATATATATATATATATATATATATATATATATATATATATATATATATATTATATATATATATATATATATATGTATATTATATATATATATATATATATATATATATATATATATATATATATATATATATATATATATATACATATATGTATACATTTATATATATATATATATATATATATATATAAATGTATATATATATATATATATATATATATATATATATATATATATATATATATATATATATATATATATATATATATATATATATATATATATTTATATATATATATATATATATATATATACATTTATATATATATATATATATATATATATATATATATATATATATATATACAGCCATAAACGCTTGGGCAATACCTTCGCTTACTTGCACTGCTGGAATCCTTAAATGGTCTAAAACAGATCTCCAACGATTAGACCGCCAAGTGCGAACACTCTTCACCAAGCGTGGTATGCTCCACCCCAACTCGGCAACAGAGAGACTGTACTTACCCAGAAGAGAGGGGGGACGCGGATTAGCGAGCATAGAAACCGTCACTCTGAAGGAGAAAAATAAATTAACAAGGTACTTCCTGACAAATAACTCACCATTCCACCGGCGGATCGTGGTCTGGGATAGAGAATACACCACGCTCAATCTTGCAAACCTCGAAGAACCTGAAAGGGAAGAAAGCCAACAGGAGAATCTAAGAGCTAGTTGGCGAAGTAAAGCTCTTCACGGAGGATTCTATTCAAGCCTGCAACGACCAGAAGTGGATAAAACCAAATCCAATACTTACCTTATTTCGGGATATCTTTTCCCAGAAACGGAAGGGGCTCTACTGGCTATACAAGATCAAGTTGTTCCAACCAGAAATTACGCACGGTTCATCATGAAGCAGCAAGTGGACAACACAAAATGCATAGTATGTAACGCGGCCGAAGAAACTGTGCAACACCTGTCAGGGGGATGCACACCACTAGCCTCCACTAGGTATCTAGAGAGGCATAACAACATGGGAAAAGTTGTTCATCAATTACTTGGCCTCAAGTGGGGAATCTTAATGGATTTTGTAGAACACCACAGATACACACCACGACCTATAACCGAGAATGACCAAGCAAAAATTTACTGGGACATTCCCATAATAACTGACAGGACAGTGGAACACAACCGGCCGGACGTAGTAATGTGGAACAAAGCGGACAAAACTGCGGTAATCATAGACTTTGCTGTGCCTCTGGATCACAACATGTCGCAAACATACATGACAAAAGTAAATAATTATACAGCCCTTGCGATAGAAATGAAACTCATGTGGGATCTCGATAGCGTCAAAATTATGCCTTTAATAATTAGCACTAATGGGCTCGTACACGTCAATACCATCAGACACCTGGAAGAACTCGACCTACCCGACACAGCCATCCTGTGGATGCAAAAAGCAACAATATTGGGTACGGTTGCAATAATCAGGCAAATAATCTTCCCGCACTGACAACTGTGAGTGTCCTTGGCTGAGACCCGGACACCCACAGAAACAAAAACATCCACAATTGTGTGAAATCCAAAAAAATAATATATAAAATATATATATATATATATATATATATATATATATATATATATATATATATATATATATATATATATATATATATATATATATATATATATATATATATATATATATATATATATATATATATATATATATATATATATATATATATATATATATATATATATATATATATATATACAGCCTGTACTTTTCGTTAGCCCCGAGTTCTTGGTAAAGCAATTTTACCGGTTTTTGTATATCAAATTTTGTCTTATAATTATTAAAAAAATTTTACTTATTTTAAACACGCTTTAAAATTGGAACAAGTATTCTATAATTATTTATTTATTGCCTACAAAATGGCAAATGTACTAAAAAAAAATTGTGTCAAATCTAATAAAAAAATTTTTAAAGTAAAATTCACTGCCTAATATCCAGGAGCCAGTGGCAAAAGCTCTGAGAATCGGTATAAAAAATGTATAGAAACTTGTGCATGAAAAAAAAAACATAATTTACTTCCGAAGAAGATTAAGAAATGTACACGAAAAAATCCAAAGGCAAAATAATTAAGTTACAATGCAAAAATGGATATTCATAATGCAATTTATGATTTATATACGACAAAGACTAATATAATCCTTCCGAAACTTTTTAATATTATAGACTAATAAATATCATCATCACTTATAAAGTCCTCATCTTCTGAGTCGTCCTCAAATGGCGCGATGATCATTGGTGCTATTTCGACATCTAGAACTCGTTCTCGATTCCACCAATCCCTTATTAATTTCTCCGTATGTTCCACAGATTTCTTCCAGTACTCCGGCGTAATATAATTTAATGAATGTTGCCAAACAATTTGCACTTCATCTGATGTAAGACCATCGTTCACGTGTTTTTGGTAATATGATTTTGCCCCAGCCCATATTAATTCTATTGCGTTAAACTGGCAATGGTATGTCGGCAGTCGTAAAACCTTACGTCCATTTTCCCGTAATATTTCATCTATGGCATATATTGTTGGTTTTTTAATAGATTTTGCCATTAAAAGAAGTTCTAGTTTCAGCATATTGGGTAAAGGATTTTGTTTTTATTTTATTAGCCAGTCATAATCACTTTTCTTCCAGGATGAAGTAGGTTGTTTATTTATGATTCTTGAATGATAAGATGCATTGTCCACAATGATTAAAGATGGAGCATCTAAATTTCGAATCAGTTGTTCTTTTAACCCCTTTTCAAATAGTTCATAGTTCATATTATCATGGTAGTCCACACTTTTGGATGTTGAAGAAAACAGTAAACTTGCGCCTGGGAGAAATCCTGTTGAAGAACCTGCATGCAAAATTATGAACCATTTGCCCGTCCCACATCCCTTTTTTCTCTTGACATTTTTTGCAGACTCGTGCTGCCAAGATTTCGAACCACTTCCATTAGAAAATATCCAAGTCTCGTCTAAAAATACCACTTTTCTAAATTCTTCTTCTTCTTCTATATATGGCAACTCCCATAAAAATTTTCGTTTACAGTCCTTTTTATATCGAATACCCAACATTTTTATTAATTTTGACAACGATTTTAGTCCAATTTCCAATATGCTTCGATTTTTTAAAGCTTCTTATAAAACTTGAAGGGTTATACCTATTAGTTTTCTTATCGATGTAGCCGTTACTTGATGGAAATTCATTATACACTTTAGTATACAAAATAAACACGTTTAGTTTATTAATTTCCGCTTATTTATTTCTGCTTGACAGCTGTTTCGACACTGTGTCTTTGGCAAAAGCTAACTTAAAACTCCTTAACCTAACTTAAAACAGTTTTAAGTTAGCTTTTGATAAAGAGACAGTGTGTCGAAACAGCTGTCAAGCAGAAATAAATAAGTGGAAATTAATAAACTAAACGTGTTTATTTTGTATACTAGTTATATTAGTTTTCAGTCTTCTGTCTTTGGCTTTTTTCGTGTACATTTCTTAATCTTCTTAGGTAGTAAATTATGCTTTTTTTATGCACAATTTTCTGCACAATCCTTATACCGATTCCCAGAGTTTTTCCTACTGTCTCCTGGATATTGGCCGGTGAATTTTCATTTTTGTGATATTTTATTAGATTTAATACCATTTTTTTCGCTTGTGGATGCAAAAAACCCGAAAATTGTTTTCTATTACTCATTTTGTATCTGACTTCTCAATCTGACTTTGAAGTGACATCGCTCAACGATTTTTGCAGCTGCTGGTATTTATATGTTTATCCTCTTTTTTCATATGAAAATATCATAGGTCTATCTAATTCATCTTCCGGATTTTATGCGGAGGATATGATTACACGTAAAACAAAGAAAAACAAACTTAAAAAGTTTGTCTTTGATAAATCGTATGACCTGCACGATAACACTGCTTTTGACTATACTGTAGATCAAATTGTACCACTCGAATATCTGAATTGTGGCCTCTGCATTCTATTCCATCTTTAGTCATTTGTTCTCTTGCCATGTCAGCTTGCTTGTGATGATCCAATTTTTGCTTAGCGATTTTTTTTACTTCTTCCGTCGGAGCAGCACCTCTTTCGGCTTTAATAGAGTCACACGTCGGGCATATATCAAGTCGTGGTGGCTTAAATGAAAGATTAAACTGGGTCAAAAATATTTAATTAAACCATGCATTGCCGAGATACAGGTGGTGCATCACGGTGCTTTTCCAAAAATCCTTTGTATAACTTGATTACTCTCAGTTCCGGCGCGGCGGGAGATATTTCCTGTTGGGTACGTCATTTCGACTGTAGTAGCTTTCTTGACGTGGTATTGACGAGATATACTCAATAATCTTGTGTTTCCATTGAGAGTCGCGTCTTTGTCATATTCCACCTCGGTTATCTTTCACAGATTCTTCATTACCATCAATTTTTTCAGGCAAAATCTGCACACAACCTGAAACTAAAAAAGACTTCAGACTACAGAAAACAATAATACTAACTAAGAATATAAAACAAATAAAAATATTGAAGCTCACCTGAACTTCAGACATGCCTCTGACTATAAGAACGTCTCGAGTTCTTGGTTGCATGATCGCAAGTGCCGTGTCTCCTTCCGTTTATTAAGCAAATCATTAGATTTTATAGGTTAACCTGCTGTTGGTTATAATTTCCCAGATTCGGAAGTCACTAAACAGTTTTTTCGGCACTCCAAGGTCAAACAAGTGCAAGAAAACTGGCTTTTACAGGATACCTAGAACGAAGTAAAAAATCTATAATTTGGACGACATATTACGACGTATCGTCAGAGTTTAGTAACTGCATAACGGTGAGGATAAACTTGAGTACTTTACTAACAGGTATTAAAAAATGTTTTAATATTTTTCGTCAAACATACCTCCTTTGGTTCGCTTTTTTCGCATACCTCTTGATTTTTCGTATTCACATATTTTAAACCGCTGTTTTTACTAACTTTTCTTATAGTTTTTTCCATTTCCCTTTATTAGAAACACGTTTTTTTCGACGATCCCGACGCTGGTGCACCTACTTTATCGGCCATCTTGAAACAACTGCTATTTGCAGCTAACGAGGCATTTACAACGTTATGACTTTTCTGTTTCGCATAAATGATAGTAGGGGGCGTCACTGAGACCAGATTTTAAAAGTGCAAGTAGACGCCGGCATATACAACGCTAAACTACAATAAAACAATTTTAAGTTCGTGTGATATATATATATATATATAACAAACATATATATATATATATATATATATATATATATATATATATATATATATATATATATATATATATATATGTGTCTTTTTATATTTTCATCTTGAGAAAGCTCAATATGGTGATGTAAAATTATAGAACTGGTTTTATATTAACCCAAGTACCGGCACCCCCATTTATTTCTTAAACTATTAGGATTAGCTGAAAAGGTTAAATACAAAAGTGTTTCGAATTTCAACAATATATATTTTTACGGTAACTGTTATTATACATGGTCGGTCAAAAATACTGGGCGTGGTCTAAATGCAATTTTTTAAATAAGAACATAATTTTTTTATTCATTTTCGGATTCTTCATAAAATTCTAGAAAAAAAATTATATTGAAGTGATATAGCTAAATTTAACGTATATATATAATAACAGTTACCGTAAAAATATATATTGTTGAAATTCGAAACACTTTTGTATTTAATTTTTTCAGCTAATCCTAATAGTTTAAGAAATAAATGGGGGGTGCTAGTTGGTTGACTTACCCTGTATATATATATATATATATATATATATATATATATATATATATATATATATATATATATATACAGGGTGTCACACGACGAACTGCGGCGATCGATTTCTTAGAAAGTAGGCTTTAGAAAAATTGGAAATTTTGGCAGCTAAGTAAAGTCGATAGGGGCAACTCGCGCAAAATACTTTCAAGATGGCGGCACTTCCGGTTATACCGGAAGTAGACGTCAACTTTCTTATTTTAAATGGAACACCCTGTATATAATCGAATTTTTGGATTCCTCGAATAATTCTAGGTTTATTTTATGTATAATATCCCATACTTAAGTTGAACTGTTTTTGAGATATTTTGAATTTTATGTAAAAAATGACGTTTGCAGGTCTAGACATAACTATAAATATCTGCTTATCGAAGTCTGTATTATTTATTTGCGGTTGGCTTCCTTGTCCACTTTAGTGGCCTGTGCTCATATTTTTATAATAAATAAATAGAGGGTGATCAAAAACTGACATTGTAAATATACTTTAAAAAATCGTTAAAAGTTACTTTTTTCAAATGGAAACCCCCAATTTTTATAATTTTATCTTATTTAACACTTAAAATAAGGGTGACTTTGTATAAAGTTGTATATTCCAAAAATTTGTAGTTTTTAAGTTAATGACGTTTTAACATTTTTTATTCTAATAATATCAGACGGCTTCTAAGTTTTCTTGTTAGTTGGCCATGACGGGGAGGCCTGGCGAGAACAAAACCAATTGGTTGCTATAGAAAGGTAATATTTGTTGTCGCTTGACAATTACCTACTAAAATATTATTTATTTATTATAGTAATTATAATAATTATTAAACTAATAGTCATGCCGGGGCGATTAAATTACACACCCGAGAATTATTTGAATTTGTTTATTATCTATGGAGAATCTTACAGAGTTTTAACAAGAACATGCCAGATATTTGCTGATTGATATCCAGATAAACAGAAACCGTCACCGAACAGCGTTAAAGAAATCCTGTTCACATTATAGTCTAGTCTACACAAGAGCAATTATTTACTTACTTTTTACTTATTTCTTTAATAAATGTTGAAAATGTCCACCTTGTACTTTCAAACATTTTTCGCATCTCGCAAATTTTCGAACGCGTCCCTTACCCTTGCCATACAGTCCTCTTTCGTTGTTACTGGATTATAATAAACGATTCCTTTTATCGTCCCCCATATAAAATAATCTAAGACTGTCAGATCGGGGGAACGAGGGGGCCACAGGAAAGGTCCATTCTTGGCAATCCACTTGTCGTAAAACGTAGCTTATAAAAAGTTAGTAACTGCAACGGTTCTATGTGATGGGGCGCCATCGTGTTGGTAGAAAATTTGACTATGTTCTTCTTTGTCCAACTCTTCAAGAATATTCAGATATCTTTGTCCTACAAAAGTTTATAGACATAATTTTACGGAAAGAAATGCTTTGATAATATTCATCGATTTATTGATTTTAGAAGAAACACAATACATCAAATTTAATCTGAAGAGTGCTCAATAAAAAAAAATGGATTAGTATTTTATGACTTTCTAAAGTACACTGTATAAATAGCTTGTAAATATCTAACTAAAGATAACTTTCCTATAAAACTTGGGACGATATATTTTTTTAGATATGATGTGTTACGGTATGTGGACCAGTATTTATATGAAGTAGTGTAGTGTGACCTGTATAAATAATTTAATTTGTGTAATAATATTTACTAAATGATTTATCTAATTTTGGATTGACGCTAAATTGATAAAAAAAATTATTGTAATATTACCTAAATGGGTTATTTTTCATTAAAAAAGTCCTGGTGTTTAGGCAATGTATAACTTACCATTCAAATTTTCTTCGTAAAATTCAGTTTTGTTATTCCATCGTTCCTTACTGCACAAAAGACATTAAATTGCCAGGATTCTTGAAAGTTCCGCGATCTTACTGCATAAGGATTCGAATCACTCCAAAAGAGGGAATTGTATCTATTGAAAAGGCCATTTTTAGTAAATTTTGCTTCATCGGTCCAAATTATATTGTCAAAAAATCTAGGGTTATCTTGTACCATTATTAAAATAAACTCGCAAAACTGTACTCTTTTTGGCAAATCAGTGTTTTTTAGATGTTGAACCAATGATATTAAATAAGGTTGGAAGTTATGTTTTAACAGAATCCTATGCACTGAGTTTCTCGAGATTCGTGATTGTCTTGCCACTTTTCTTAGGGATGTTATTGGATATGCTGCAAAATATCCCAGAATCGCAATCTCGACATTTTCATTATCAACAATGGGCTTCCTCTTATTAATTTTTGCCTTGAGGTTTCCAAAATTTTTATAGTTTTCCAACATTTGTTTAACGCTGTTCGGTGACGGTTTCTCTTTGTCTGGATATCTATCAGCAAATATCTGGCATGTTCTTATTAAAACTCTGTTAGATTCTCCATAGATAATAAACAAATTCAAATAATCCTCGTGTGTGTAATTTAATCGCCCCGGCATGATTATTAGTTTAATAATTATTATAATTACTATAATAAATAAATAATATTTTAGTAGGTAATTGTCAAACGACAATAAATATTACGTTTCTATAGTAACCATTTGGTTTTGTTCTCTCCAGGCCACCCTATCATGGCCAGTTAACAAGAAAACTTAGAAGCAGTCTGGCATTATTAGAATAAAAAATGTTAAATCGTCAATAACTCAAAAACTACAATTTTTTGGAATAGACAACTTTATACAAAGTCACCCTTGTTTTAAGTGTTAAATAAGATAAAATTATAAAAATTGGGGGTTTCCATTTAAAAAAAGTAACTTTTAACGAGTTTTTAAAGTATATAATGTAAGTTTTTGATCACCCTATATTTATTTATTATAAAAATATCAGCACAGACCACTAAAGTGGATCCTTTTGGACAAGGAAGCCCCCGCGAATAAATAATAGAGACTTCGATAAGCAGATATTTATAGTTATGTTTAGATCTGCAAACGTCATTTTTTGCATAAAATTCAAAATATCTCAAAAACATTTCAACTTAGGTATAGGATATTATACATGAAATATACCTAGAATTTTTCGAGGAATCCAAAAATTCGATAATATACGGGGTGTTTTATTTAAAAAAAGAAAGTTGACGTCTACTTCCAGTACAACCGGAAGTGCCGCCATCTTGAAAATATCCTGCGCGAATTGCCCCTATCGACGTTGGTTAGCTTCCAAAATTTCAAATTTTACCAAAGTCTACTTTCTGAGAAATCGATCGCCGCAGTTCGTCGTGGGACACACTGTATATATATATATATATATATATATATATATATATATATATATATATATAAAAAGGGTATATATAAAGGGTGTTAAGAATTCGAGGTCCGAGCATTGGGTCTCGGAAATGGCGCGAGATTTAAGGTCGGCTAAATGGGGGCAAAATTGCACAATAATTTCTTTGGTATACCGTCGAGAAATTTTCAAAATACCGAATACTTCCGAATGTATTTGTAAAAAATCCGCAAATTTTCTTTACCCGGAACTTCCCTCGTTATGAATCTTTCCTTTCATTGGGGATAGTAAAGTGTAACCGAACTTAGTTCCGCACATGGTCATTTAGTATACTGTCCTTTTTTGCCAGTTCCTACCTATGCCACATTTACTTTTTTTGGGCATGATTTAAAATAAATTGAATTATTAATTTTTGCACTAAATTCTTAAGACCGCCATTTTGAATCCGTACCAGTTAATCCCTGGATCACATTCATTTTTGCTGCAACATATAGGGTCAACAGAGTAAGATTTTTTAAATTGATTTTTTAGACATTTTATTTGGCCGCCATTTTGTTTCGCCGTCTTGAATTCCTACCACAATTTTACCAGTTTATCTCTATGTCATACTTAATGGATGCCCAAATTTTGAAATTAACCCAATAAGTAGTTTTTAGAGTGATTTTTTAAAATAATTTATTAGGCCACCATCTTGCTTTATTGTTTGGATTCGTACCAAAATATTACCGGTTGATTCTTTGTGCAAAATTTGAGGTAATTTGAGTAATTTGTTTTTTAGTAATAATTGTTTTAACATTTCACTAGGCCGTCATTTTGTTCCGTCGTATTGGATTTTTACCAAAATATTAATAGGTCATCCTTACATAACCTTTAATTTTTTACCTAAAATCGGGTAAGTTGTTTTTAGCTATGCTGCGAACTGATAGACAACTATTACAATAATTTTACCAATTCTGTTTACCACAATATTTAATTCTTGCACAAAATTTGAGATCAATCTGTTAATTAGTTTTCGGACTGAATTTTTAAATATTTTATGATGCCGCCATTTTGTTTCGCACCTTGAATTCGTACTAAAATTTTACCAGTTTAATAACTACCCAATACTTGATTTTTGTGCAAAATTTGAAGTAAATTGAATAAATAGTTTTTTAGTTATAATGTTTTTAACATTTAACTAGACCATTTTGTTTTGCCATATCCGATTTTAACCAAAATGTTACCAAGTCATCCCCATAGGACTTTTAATTTTTGACCCAAATTTGAAACTAATCGGGTAGTAATCTTTTACCTATGCCGCGAACGGGCAGACCGACACACACAGACGTCTGTCTGTCTATCAGTTCACGGCAGAGCTTAAAAACTGCTTACCCAATTGGCTTAAAATTTTAGTCAAAAATTAAAGGTTGTGGGGATGACTGGTGACACTAACCGACTAAACTCAGAGGGAAAAATCTTAATCGGTATTAGAATGTAATAATGAACCATGTATTAATCTAGCAGACGCGCAGCGATGACTACAAAATCTTGGACATGGGCTGCTGGACTACAGTAATTTTGTGTTTTTTAGATCTCATCAGTTACATTATGAACAGTTTGGAATTTTAAAAGCGAATATCAAAATAGGTAACGAAGAATTTAATATCGAATTTGACGCTGTCAGAGACCATAGTATCGGAGCATACAGAGATTGGGCAACTTATTGGCGATATGCCATGCATTGGGTTTCGACAGAGAATGGAAACCATTTTTCAGTTGGATCTGTTTGTCAGCCAATTGCTTTTTCAAGGTTAGTTTGAAACCACAGGTGCTATTTGAAATAATAGAGATAATCTAAACTACAGGGTGTTTCTTAATTTTATGTCCATTTTTAAACTGAGGTAAATTCTTGGGTTATATTTTATGGCTGAAATTTCATATTATAAACATGCTACCAAATGGTTGTAAAACATTACTTTTTATTACTATTTTAAATTTTAAAAACATTTCTATCGATATTGGTAGATTAGTTTGAAGCTGTGTAGGGGTTGATATTATCAAGTCCAGTCGATCCGAGATGTTAATCTAATTGATATTTATGGGAAAAAAGATTGTGCGCCACTTGCGTTGTATTCTTTCGATAAAAAAAAATACAAACCATTCCATGTCCCTAGACAATATAAACATGAAGGCGTAATATCAAAATTAAAAGCAAAGAACTTGTAGCAAGAATAAATAACTAGACAAAACTCGAAAAACTCTAGATGCAAACCTAAATAATAGCTAGATACAGGTAAGGCAAACCAACCAAATAAAAAATAATAATAATCGAATCTTGGATTTAGTTGTCCATAATAACGAACAGTGGTTTGTTGAAAGATCCTTCGATGTGTTGGTTGAGGAGGACAATCATCATCCTGCCCTAGCGGTAGCAGGTCCAAAGATTTCATATTTCGAGAAAAAGGCATTCATAGACATTTTTGCTTACTAAAAAAATACGATTCGCGTTGAGAAAAATATTTTTTATACAAGGTAGTCAAAAAATACGAAAACATAAAATTTGGCCAAGAGTACAAACTTTATTTGAGACTTCGGGAAGAGACGTCAAATAAGAATATTGTTCAGATTTAATAGATGCTAAAGTCCAGAATTTCGGATTATTTATTTATTTATTTACATAGCGTGCCTTACAGGTTTACAACCCAACTACAAGGCAATTGCAGATTACATGACACTAAAACTAAACTATATAAGAAATTAAGATGACTTATAAAAAAAAACAAAATATATGAATATACTAAAATTAAAAAAGATTACTTATCTAGTAAAAAATTAACAACCTAAATAAGACTATTCTGACAAAGTTTTTCAAGGTTTGAGCATGCGAGAGAGGATTCTCTTAGAAATATTAAATAGATCAATATCTCTTTTAGTATTTTGCACATTGCACGTTAAATATAGAGGAGAAAACTTAAGAATATTAGTTCTCGGAGTATGGAGATAAAGTAGGGCATGATGGCGACTGCTTACTCAAGGAACACAGAATTTAATAGAAAAAAAACAAAAAAAAACAAAGTGAGAATGGCAAAGTAATCTCGTCGATCTTTTAATGAGGAGACATGAAATCTACTAAGTAATAAATCATGGGGAAAGCCAGAGAAGGGGTAAGTTTTGACACTTTTGAAGCTCAAGTATTTTAAAAATTTACGCTGAACTTTTTCCAGGTTGTCAATGTGTACATTATATCCCGGAGACCACACAGTGCAACAGTACTCTAGTTTTGAACGGACATAGGAAAAATATAGCGACTTGATTGGATCAGTATTTCTAAAGTCTCTGGTGGATCTCAAAATAAAGACATATGATTTGTAAGCTTCAGATATAATGTTGTTAATATGAACAGAAAAAGAAAGCTTTGTGTCAAAAGTTACTCCAAGGTCTTTAAACGAGTCTACGCGGCACAATAAACTTTCAATTAGAGAATATTGAAAAATAGTAGGGGATTGCTTTGTGGTAAAGGATAAAAGTTTACACTTTTCAGCGTTGAGCCATAGACCGTTTTTCAGACACCAGTTGCTTATTATATTCAGATTATGTTGAAGCCTCATACAGTCCTCATAATCTTTTATGCTTGTATACAACTTTACATCATCAGCATAAAGCAAAAAGTTAACATTAAGTTGAGACCCGATATCATTAATAAAACAGTTAAAAAGTAGGGGTCCCAAGACAGAACCCTGAAGAACTCCTGAAGTTGCAGTATAGTAGTCGGATTTAGAGCCATAAACCTGCACAAATTTCATACGATTTAACAAATATGAATGAAATAGTTCAATGAGTGGCTCAGAGATGCCAAATTTATTTAACTTCTTAAGCAAAATATAATGATCTAGTTGATCAAAGGCTTTTGTAAAGGCCAAGTAAATTACGTCTGTTTGTAGATCGTTGTCTATTGCTTCCGCAATGTCTTGAGTACCGATTGTGAGATTTGTTAGTGTAGACCTACCCTTTAAGAACCCATGTTGTTGCGGTATTATTAAGTTTTTGCATAAAGGAAATATGTAGTCGTGAAGTAGAAATTCAAATATTTTACAAAAATTGCATATTATTGATACTGGCCTGTAGTTCGTCTAATCTGACTTATAGCCTTTCTTAAATACAGGACATACTTTGGACGTCTTTCACAAAGTAGGAATTGTTTTTGTTTGCAGGCACAAGTTAAATAATGTTTGCAAAGGTTTTGCAAGGATAAACCTGCAATCTCTGATAAGGAATGCAGGAACAGAATCCGGACCTGTTGTAAAAGTATGTTTTAATCTTTTAATTGCCCTTATTAATTCGTCTTCCGTAAAACACGGTATATGAATAATTGGTACATTACATATCTCACTGCTTTCATCCATGTTACCGAGGTCGGTACGGTGATACGAAAGAGATTTTTTGAAATAATCCGCAAAAAAGTGTCATATGTCATTTGTATTATTAACTATTAAGTCATTGTAACACATAGATTTCGGTAGCCCTGTAATTTCTCTTTTGCTCTTCAAAAAATTCCAGAATTGCTTTGGATCTCTTTTAATGCTATTCTCGGTTTTTTGAATATATTGTTTATACGAAATCCATATATCTGTTTTGGTATTATTTCGAAGTGTTTTAAATATTTCAAAATCATCAGGATTTCCAAATTTCTTAAAAGTTCGATAACCCTTACTTTTCTGGTTTAGGTTAGCTGTGATGTTACGTGTTATAAAGTTTTCTTTAGTGCTTTTTTTATATTTTTATGTTTGTTAAATGACTCTTAAGATCACTAAGAAAACTATTATAAAATCGTAAGTTCGACTCGGCTAGCTGATGTTTTAGAGCAACTTAATAAGATTTTAATGTAAAATACTCCGGCTAATTGAACTTATCAAACGTTGGAAAAGTTTTTTTATAATTTGGCTATGGGCGCCAGAGCTATAGGAGCTCGAAGAAGAAAGATATACAGATATAAAATAAAGGAAGAGAGCAACTTAAAATAATTAGATTTAGATAGTTAATAAAAAATAAAGATAAAATATATGCTAATGTGACCTAAATTAAATAAATGAAAAACAAAATCACGTAACTACCAATTTATTTTTCCTTGGACTGTGTTTTTTTTGAATATTGTTTTCAATTTTTACAATATAAGTACCTGACATACGTCAGTTTATAAATTTCCACATATATAGATTAATAACAATTTAGAAGTGGAAGTGAAATTAAATTTCTCTTTCAATTGAAATGATTATATTTTATATTTTGGAAAAGATTTGGTTATTTATTTTTTCTCAATATATGCATAAAAATAAATTAAGGTTAGAAAGTACATTTTCTCATAAAATTAAGTTAAAATATTCAAACGATTCAATTTAACCAAGTTAATAAATTACGATTTAAGTCAGTAAGGATAAGAAAATCATATAGATCTAAAGAAATTAAATGGGTTAAATAAATATGGTTGGTAATTAGATTTTTTAGATTTTTTAAGCAGCTGATCGTTTATCAATATGATTGAATTTTATTTATGTGAAGTTCTTTGTGAACAAACAAACAATGAAACTCAATTATGTGTTCGGTTGTTGAATATTAATTAGTAAAGCAGCTGATCTTAAATCAGTTTGATCTAATTTAATTAGTTGATATTATGAAGTTCTTTTTGAACAAACAAACAATGAAACTCACTTA